>CM077470.1:20737197-20961605 GCA_039654755.1 Calcarius lapponicus | reverse complement strand
CAAATGGGTAACAACACCTCTCTGTCACAATGTGTTTCACATGTCACAGGGGTTACAACAAGCTCTAAATGGTTGGACTGTCATGATTATTTATTTAGTATTTCTCCAGCTGTGGTCACAGGTACCCAGCAGTGACTCTCCTATGCATCTTATATGTACAGGGCAAGCACTTGGGATAATTTGCCTCAGTAATTTTTCACCTATTTCAGGTCAGGGATGTCCTGCACAGGATGATCCTCCTCAAAACACTTCTCATTCACTATATTCTCATCTTCTCTTGAAGCCAGGTAAAAGTTTAACATCTGTTTCCTCTTCTAGGAGGAGTCCTAGAGGTCACCCAGCTGCCATGGGTCAACTCCTCTTTCAGGATTTGTAGATCTGAGCAACAGCAATCCATAAGGCATCTGCTGTCAGCAAGCTCATCCATGATCACTGATCCAAATTTGGATCAAATCCTTACAGCCCTCTGCTCTGTTCTTCACATTAAAATAAAAATTGATATTTATACAACAGATGCACCTAAAAACACCCACCAAGGCAGAGACTCAATTGTGCTAGGCACTATAAAAACAAGCACTAATCCCCCAAAGGACTGTCTGAGTAAGGGACTCATATTTTAGCTCTCCTGGGAAGACTGGCCACAATGAATGTTTAAAATCTATTTCTGCTCAGGGAAAGTTGTTGGGCTTTTCTTCCTTCCTTGCAGTTCTTGATAGCACACCTAAAGCACTAAACACAAAAGCTGTGTGTGACTGTGTGCAACTCCGACCCCCAGGCAGAAAACGTGTGCAGGTTCTGCCAGGTACATCCATGGAGTCCTAAGCAGAAAATTTCTGCCTGAATCAGGAAAATGATGAGCCAGGCATTGCCCCTCACTTAAACACCCACCCCACAGTGGAAATGTGATCACAACAGGTTCCCCAGAGAGCAGCCATCCCAAACCCCTGCCAGAAAAGCACATTTCTGGCTGCGTTGTCTTTGTGGATGTGCCCAAACAATGGCTTTTGGAGGCAGTTGGAGTCCCAGGCTTGCCTGGGTGCACTTGGAGGCAGTTTGTTCTAAGCCAGTCATGTTCACCATCCTAATCTGACGTGAAGCCTGATGGAAAAATCTGTGATCGATTATAGCAGCGGGACAAAGAGATATGAGAGGAAAGCAATGCAAAAGAACAGATATCAATCACCGCTCCCAACGAGCCTGGAGAAGGTAGCTGCTGCTGCTCCTGAATTTGAAGGCAGTGTAGCACATCTTTCTGCTGTTCTAGGTAAACACTCCCAGCTGCACACTCTTTGTCTTACAGACAGACCGATTTGGTAAGAAAAGTGGATTTTGAAGTATGGATTTTGTTGGAAGGGGACAAAATAAACTATTGGTTTGTTACCTTGAAAACGGTGTAGCATGTAATGAGTGTTTGCAGCAGTTTCACAGCTGCTTATTGCTCTTCTTTTTAAGCTTCTGAGTGTTGAGGGGTTTTTGTTTAGCTTTACACTTTCTAATTGATTGAATGTGAAATATATGATGGAACAAATTTGTATTGAAAAAGAAATAGCAGACACAATCAACAAACTTTAATGTTGAGTTAGCTTTTTTTCTCGTTGCTGGACAAGATCATACTTCAAAGCAAATTAAAAATGTGAAGCCAAATCCTGATTGCAATGCAGGCAACAGAAATCTTCCTGTCAGCCTCAATAAAAGCAGGTGTAAGTTTTCAGTATTAGTCCAGTCCATCCAATTCACATGTCTTTCTGTCTTTATCTAATCTAATACATGGTGGTGAGATAAATTACAGAAGGGTATGATAAATTGCATTGCTATTCATTTTTGGCAAGATCACCTATACCCTGGCCACTAATTCATCTCCGCCAGGATCCACTGTAGCACACGGGATCCTTGAAACAGCCTCCAAACGCTGTCATTTCATTTTCTTCTAAGAAAACAAAGAGATTATATCTGCTGGCCAATAGCCTACTTACCCTCACCAAAATAAATGATACTTCACTGTGACCTCTGTAAAATCATGGTTATAAAAGTATCAAAATGTATTTATAGCATTAAGGTATTAGGTCCCTCTATTCTGCGTGAGTGGAAAACTATGATATATTTTAGACTGAGGATTTCAAAATGGAAAAAGATGACATGGTTTAGGTTTAGGGATTTCAAAGAGTGTTTAATTTGTTTAATTCTGTTTTCATTGGGTTTTTGGTGTTCTTTGCCCAGATAATACAAACAAAACACACAACATTGGGTAGGAAATCTGCAATACATTGTAACAAATTTTTTTTGGTAATTTTTTTAGAGCTCTTCACCACTCTTGAACAAAGAACCATCCTGATTCACACCAGTACCACACACCTCACTGGGTACTCTGTTGGGTACCATTCACATCCATCTGTGAGTTCAAAGAGCAATTTGCTTCCCATTAAAAACAAAAAGGGGAGACACCTTATTTCCCTTTACACCCATCAGATCCATCCCTGCCTTCCACAAGAGCTCTGCTGGGGCAGCAGCAGGACACTCCCACACAAAGCCCATCCATGGCAGACACTCTGTCCCACCACCAGTGTGAGCTGTTGGATGAGCCAGGGCTTCACCCTGAGCCAACCCCACATCCCAGCCCAATGTCCCACCACTCTCCTGCCAAGGAAAAGGGAAGCTGATTACAGTTTTGGCTGGAATGCACATGCCCCTGCTCAGTACCAGCCCAGGAAATTGCTTTCTGCTCCTCAGCATTTGACTGCCCAACTTCCTCCTCCTCATCCTGCCAGGAATCGCTGGAAAAACGATGCCGTGGATGATCCAACAGCTGCTGAATTTCACACAGGAGACCACTTACCGCTGAGGTGCAGCAAAGTGATTTTGCACATCAAGACTTTAAAGAAATTTGGGGCACTGTGAGATGAAGGACATTATCGATGTGAAAAGAAAATTGTCATATTTACTTCAGAATCCTTTATCCACACCTGCAAACAGTACTTAAAAACAGAGCATGTACTGCAGGATGATGTGAAACCCTGGCCTGGGTGAGAGGTAAAATTTCCTTGATTATTTCAGGGAGATGAAGGCTTCATCCTGCACTATTTAGGAGTTGCTGAGGCATAATGGCTACGTCCAGCTAATTGGATGCATTGCTATAGGCACTTGAGAAATGTGATAGACAGATGCATTCAGCTAGAGAGATATCCCTTGGTGCAGAGAGCTGAAGTCAATTAGGGAGTTAAACTGTGAAAGATTTGACCTGATGTCATTTATATCTTGAGTCATAATTAACACTTAAAGTTCAACTCTGTAGCAATTTTCTTTTAATAACACTTAAAACCTACACAGGAAGGAATTGTGCAGACACGGTGAAGGATGGCTTGAGTGCATGCCTGGATTTCTGTGTTAGTAATTAATCCTCAAAACACCTTTGTGAGGCCTATGGGGAGAATCATTTCTCTCCAGTTTCTCCTCTGAAGAGAAGCAGGGTTTACCCAATGGCTCCCCCAAAGTCTCTGGCACCTGGAGATAAGGACAGAAGCTCTTTCAGGTGCTGAACCAGCGAGCATTCAGCTCAGCCGAGCCCCTGTCTTTTTGTCTCGCTGAATTTTTTAATTTTACCACAATCTTTAGAAATATCATGGACAAATTACTTGTCAAATGGCCTGGGCTTTTCAATTAAAATCTGTGCAAATGCAGAACCTAAAAATCTGTCACAAACACAGCTTCTGCCCTCCAAGGTTTTCATGTGGGTGAAATATGAATCTCACTGGGGGAAGAAACACTCTCTGAGAGTGAGACCTTGTGAGATGGGATTCAGCTCGCTGCAGATCCTTATGGTCAAGTTATAACTGCCCCATAAAGAGGGGGAAAAATGGAAGTGCTGACAAAACTTTTAAAGTACAACAGTGGAAATGGCGCCGCAATAATTTATAATCTACAGGCAGCTTTGGATTTATTATCACAATGACAAATGCACTGTCATTGTTAATAGGATATTTCCCAGCAAGGACTTCTTGTTATGCAAGCCAGGTTCACTATGTCATGCAGCATGATAGCAATAAAGTCTACAAGAATTTGTAATGAACTTCAATTACTAATAGATTATGGTTAATGGGAAATATGTGCAGTAAAGATATGGGTTTTTATATGCACCTTCTGGTACTCTACAAGGCAATGATTTATGCTACAATTTCTGTTAACATTCTCCAGTATGAAAAAAAAAAAAAAAGTCTAAATTGGTGGAAAGCCACTCCATCCATAACAAACATTTAAGATAATTTTGCACATCATGTAAATGAAGATGTAAAATTAGATATTAATCCGTTTCATTTCAGCATTTGTATTTTTATTAAAAATGAAGACTTTGCCCTACTGTGTAATGACATTAAAAATCCTATCATTGGGCTGCAAGCATGAATTACCCCAATGCAGGAGTGGTGACAGCAGCCGAGCTGTGAGCTCATTTGTTCAATTTGCTGGAGTAATTAACGGAGCAGTGAGAATATTTTCCTGCGTATGATTTAAAGGAGCAGCCCTGAAGCTGCTTGGGCAGGTGTGTTTGATGTGGAGGGACAGGTGCAGGAAGCCTGGGCCCTTTGGAGGGGTCAGCCCCGTTGTGGTTCCCCCCAGCCTCGAGGCATCGCTCCAAAGCTGTGCCTCACTCCTGGACATTGGGCCGCTCCCTTCCCTGCACAGCAAAACCTCCCACGGGAATTCCTCTGGCAAACAATCGCCTGACACAGCAGCAGAGCCACAGGCTCTCCTTTACTTATCACAGGGACACAGGCCCAGGTGTTTGCCTGTTGTTTCAAAAGACTCCCTCCTCTTCCTCCTCCTCCCTCCCTCCTTTCCAGCTTTTCTTTTCCTGTACCTGCGTTAGAATGTTTATTCCAGGTTTATGGGCTCATGAAATGAAAAGAAAAGGAAAAGTCTCCCAATTTAAAAACAAGCACTGCTCAGAGCCATCTTTGAGAAAAACACAGAGATGCAATATTAAGGATTGCATTTACCCAGGGTCACATTTCATACCTAAAACATATATTTAGCCAGAAAGAGGCACCCATGCACAAAGAGCTTTCAGGATCATTTCATATTTTTAATACAGATATTCTGAAGCCAAACTTGATCCAATCAGTATTGTGCTGGTTTAATACCATTGCTCTCAATGAACCCACTGTAGAAAGCCCACAAATTAGTTTATTTGGGGTGCAAGCCAGGAAAATGTGGAATTGGGGTTTGACCTTTTTACAAGGTTTTTAGTGAGAGCATAAAAGGAATGGCTTCAAACTGACAGAGGAGATATTTGGATTAGAGGTTAAGAAGAAACTCCTAAGGGTGATGAGGCCCTGGCACAGACTGCTGTGCAAACCCCAGTCCATGGACAAACTGTACTTCCCAACCCTGCTGGGGAATAGCAGTGTCTCACTGTACAATTTAGGGTGATTCTCACATGAAAATGTGGTTCTCCACTCTATTAGGAAGTTGTTTGAGAGATTTACAAAATGTCTTTCAGTTTTTATGGTAAAATGAGCATAAAATTGTGCTTCCCCACATTCATTTCCTTCTAAATAATACTTAAAGTACTTGCTTCTTGAAAATGTGTAAGTGTGTTACAAATTTAAAATTAAAACTAATTTGCCCCTTAAGGGTGCTCTGCTGATTCAGTTTTCCCCCAGCCCCTTAACACAACCAGTTGCAAGATACAAAATGGAGTTTTCTGTATTTTCTCCCTCCCAGTTTTTAATGAAATTCTCCTCAGAAGCAAAACAGAGGAAGAAGCTCTCTGTGCATTCACACTGAATATTTGTGTGTGTGTCTGTGTGTGTGTGTGTGTGTGTGTGGTGTCAAATCCTCCTCTGTACTCTCCAGATCAGCTCTGCTGCTTCTCATCTTTCCAGCTCTCTTCCAGCTTTTCAGACCAAGCCTCCTCCAAAACTGCTAAAACCCCTTTCCTCATTTTGTTGGTTTTTGGGGTTGTTAAAAAAGTCTGATAAACAATAAAACAGCAGGATCTTCAAGGGCATTTTATTGCTGGGTTTTGTTGCTGGATTAATGTTTTTTGATTTTGTTCAGGCATTTCTGTGGCTCCCTGAGATATCTCACCCCTGACAGGGTTGATGTGGCAATATTCAGCAGTCACCTGCTTTGCAGGCACCATTTAGAAAAGGTCACTGACAGCCCAAAAGAGCCACGAAAATAAATGTAACTTTAATTTGTTTGCCATTAGAAATGTGTGCAGCAATCTGTTCTAATGGGAGATTCTCTCTCATCCTGCCCTGGCATGTGACCACAGCAGCTCACAGATACACTGAGGTCTTCTAATGCAGGAGCCTGTGCACAGAACTGGGTAAAGTGGTAATAAATTTTGTTCTGTCCAACAGAGGATTATCATGGAAACGTTCTAAACTCCACCTGAATTAACATTTGAGCACCAGGAGATGTTTGTGTTTCAAATAACTTGCCCTAAAATAAATATAAACAGCTATTACGCCCAATATGATCTCTTGAAATCACTTCAAATGATTAATAATCTATATTGTATCAGAAATGTGTGTGCAAAAATAAAACACAATTCCTTGCAGCTAAAGTATTACCTAAAGTAAACCATTTCAACACTGAATCAAATTATTTCAATGGCAGAAATCACACCTGTCTCAGGGGATAAATCGAGTATTCAGGCTGTTAAATCCATTCAAGCGACTCTATTGTATCCCACTATGTATTGTGCCTTGTAGAGAGAAAACACTTCTGAAAACTATAAAATCATTTAGCAAAACAAATGCATCAACCACAACAGCCTCACATGGAGAAGAGGCTGAGGAGGTGAAACCCCCTTCTTGCTGAATACCTTGTAGAGTGAATAGATTTACCTGACACAATACCATTGAAAATGAAATTAAAAAATGCTACTGGAACCAGTCATCCTGGTATCAGAGTTTACTTTTACATTTTCCTTATTACAAAGCTCACAGGCCAGGGGAAGGCTGGGACCAGAAGCATTGTGTGGTTAATTAAAAACACAAAAAACTCTGCGCGGCTGCAGCAGCTGATTCCTAACACAGACTCTGCATCAGGGCTCACCACTGCAATCCCCCTCTCCAGGACATTTGTTACCAACCCTGTGCCTCAACCATCTTCCCTTGCTTCCCTCCTGTAGTGCCACACAACTTGCTCTGCAGATCCATCATAAAGGAAAAACACAGAAAGGGGAAGAGTGCCATTGAATGGAGATGCCTGCAGAGGCAGGGGCAGGCAGACGCTGAACATGCAGGTGTGAACACATCTTCAGTAGCTGCAGGTGTGAGATGTGGAAGCCACAAGCTCAAGAAATCCCATCAAAGATCCACCCAATGGTTGGTCATTCTGAGCCTGCCAGCTGCACCGACAAACTGCAATTTGCTTTAGTCTGCAGAGAGTTTTTAAATGAAGATGGTGGAACCACATGTAGCTCTGGATTTTTCCTTAGGAATAATTATTCCTAAGGAATAATTCCTTAGGTTTCTGCAGTGCCTGAGTGGATGGTCTGAGTTATATCTGATTACACAACATCTGTATGATAAAGCACAATTTACTGCCTAGTCAGCTGCACAGTCATAGATTAGTGCAGAATTAATCAAGTATTAAAGCTCACTTAAAACAACAGATGCCAATACTGATTTCTTAACAAGCTCCAAAAGTTATTATTAATGCCGAAGTAAATTAAGCCATCTATAAAAGATGAAAAAATACATTTCAGCTGTCAACAGTTTGTATCTCCTTGCTTTGGATCAAGAAGAAGAGGTTGACTCATGGCTCAACCACTATTACACCCATGCTGCTATTGAAAAACACCTTCCCATCTCTGATTTCACTGCACCCAGGCTTTCTTAACTCCTCCATTACCTGATGCTTGAGTTCAGGAGGGGCAGTTTTAGCAAAGTCAAGTGTTTCTGTCAGGAAATCCAGCAAGAGCTCCCCATCTTTGTCCCCTTCACTAAAGCAGCTGGTTATGTCCATGTGGGATGGGAGCTCATAGAGCTGGTACTTGAGCCCAGCTGAATCCAGCATCCTTGGCAAATCAGCAGAGGAAACATAGGTGCAACGATCCTCCAGAGGGAAGGAAGGCCCATACTTCTTCCACAGCGTTTCCCAGCCACTCTTTCCTGAGACAAACCACCAGAAAAACAGTCGGAGTTAAGGGAAAACACGGTTTTAAAGCAGTTTTGATTGTCTGGGGTTTTTAGCAGTTGTCTTCATTGCAAGCGGGATCTTCCCAGAGCTGAGACATGTCCTGGGGCACGGTGGAGTTGGCTGCTTCCCTGCTTCTGTTCCTCAGGTTTGGGGGCTGCAGGAGTGGGTGGGCACCTACCCTGGAGCTCCAGCACCCTCCTTGAGCCTCCAGCTGAGGCCAGAGCAGCTCACACTTGTGTCCCTCTTCTCCAGAGACATTTTATAAAGCAAACCAGCTGGGTAAGTTGAAAAATCCCCACATACATCTTCACACCTTTATTTTCCCCCAGCCTGGATCTCTGATTTGGTATTTCTGCTGTAAATAATTTTTAGAAGGATCCCTCAGAATGACTGGACAGGATGAAAATAACGTTAAGCCTAACGAGCCGCTCTTGAAAGTTACAACAATAATTCTCCCCAGGTACTAAAGCCAGTCACTCGTGGTTTTGCAGTTGCTTTATCTGCAAACAGTTATTTATAGTCAAATAAACAGTTTGGTGTTTAGAAGAGAGGTGACAGTATTTTGTTTCACCTCTGGAAACTGAAGGGGAGCGGTAATTGCAGGAAATGCGCCGGTGTCAGTGCGGTGCGACTCGGAGCTGAGCAATGATCCCCTACCTGAACGCAGCAGTGCCAGGATGGCCCTCGGAAGGCTCAGCATATGGCTCTGCTCTTGTTTTGCAGCACAGCCACAGCCCCTGCACATCGGGATTGCCACCTCCACCTCTCCTACCAGCCCTGCTCCCAGGCTGGCTTTAATTACCTGATGTGTTTGTGCTGGGGATGACATTACCTTTTGTGTGAAATGAGCTTTGGTCTGATGATATTTCAGTAACTTCTTTTCCTTCACTGCTCATTTTAATGGCATTTCTTCCTTCCCCTCTCTATTCTCTTGTTTTTCTCAAGGTTTTCCCCTTCTTTTCCTCTCTGCTGTTGTGAGTCCTGCTCCTCTCTCTCACTTTTTTGTTGCCCCCAGCCATTTCTGCTCCATCAGAAAACACAGAGTCGTCTGGCCCAGAGAGGACTTCAAATGCTTTTCATGAACTCGGAACTTTAATAATTTTAATTTTGAATAGGCACACATTCTTTCCTGTAGTCGCATTTTATGAATATCCAAAGGGACAGGTTAAGAAACTGGAAAAGAGTTTTAATTAACTATATTTAGGTAATCAGCAATAGTCTGATATCGCTATCTATTCTCATTCAGCCAAAGAAATGAACAGGTTTTTTAAAATCATTTCAAACAGATTTCTTGTTGTAAACTGCTTGAAAACACTTCAAACCAAAATCATTTGGGGAAAAAAAGTAGTTGAATAAATTCAGGTCAGAAGTGTCACTTTATACTGGATCCTTCATGAACAAAATAAAAGGAACTTCATCACGTTAACAGAGGTGACCAAATTCAATGAGAAATTAGGCTTAAACCTCTAAACAAATAATGCTTAACACAGCCTTCAGAGTTGCTAGATGTGACTGTTTACACAGCTGAAATTTCCATAGCTTTTGAGGCAAATTAAAGGCTTTCTAGAGTCAAATTAGACTCCACCACTGCACTGTCTCTGACATACCTTGCCCACAGTATTAAAAGGTTGTCGCTTACTCTGCTCCAACATTTTCCTGCTGGATTGACCACAGAGCATCTCTGCAAGATCTGAAACAGCCTGAGAATGCTGTTTGGTACCCAAAATGATGATATTAAGGAAATGGGCAGTTTGAAAAGAAAATGAACCATATGTGCTCCAACACCTGCTGTATGGCACTTGCGAGCCCCCCGCAGCCGTTTGCTTAATGCCACGAGTCTCTGGGAGAGAGAAAATGCAGTGCCCAGCCTGGAAAGCCTTTTCCAGCCCACAGCAGAGCCTGGAGGGGCTCCTGTGAGCGAGAGCTGCAGGATGGAGCCTCTCCTGCTGCAGGGCCCCTGCTGCCATCCATCACTGGGCAGGCTGCAGGATGGGGAAGGCAGTGGAGGATGCTTTGTGCCCGTGATAAGGAGGTTTTGGCTCATAAATCCACGCAGACACAGACAGTGGGCAGGTTTCAGGGGATGTCTGCTCACCTCTGTGGCCTGTGCTACCCACAGGAGCCCCAAAGGTCCTCAGAGCCCTCTCCTGACTGAGCAGAGCTGGGGGAGCAGCTCTCACCTGACACCAGGATGATGAGGAGCTTTGCCTGTGAGTCCAGCAGGCTGTGGAAATACCGGATGGTTGCTGGGATATCTTTCACGTAGTAGAGCATCTGGAAAAAGCAGAGATGCTTAGAGACATGCAGTGCCATCCTGGTGACTACTAGAACACTGTTAAAAGCAACCAAATGGGGGCAATGCTGGCAGAAAAGCAGGGACAATGAGGCACCTTAGGAAGGTGTGGGCAGTGGGCTCCCACTGCAGGCTCAGGGCTGTCGTGCCCTGCCTGCTCTCTGGCACTGCCAGGACTGAGCTCATGTTATTCATCAACCTGAGAGGAAGAGATTTGCCTTTCTTCAGTGAAGGCTTTGGAAATACAAAGGCAATTTCATGGAGAGGACAAGGAACTTTTGAAGACAACAGCTAAAATGTATTCTTAGTTGACTGCCTCCCACAGCCTGGTTAATAGGACTACTGTGCTCAAAGCTGCTTTTCATTTTTGCAGTTCATTTATGCTAAAGCACTTCAAATTACTGGGAAGTAAACTCACCTTTCTTCCCCTACAAGTGGATAATGAGGTCACACTTCATGCATACTTTTAACAGCTGAGTCTTTGGCAGCATTTGCTTTGCAGAGATTCTTACCTGGATCATGTGAATGAAGTCCCATTTTTTAGTCTTCTTTTCTGCATTCATTCGACTTTCATATTCATTAGCTGTCTCCTTGTGCCAGGTAAACTTTATGTTCTCAAGGTTTGATGCCTGAGCCACATGCTCTGAAACAGAGGAGAAGGCAGGGCAGAGTTATCTCAATTGCAAATAGGGGGCTGATTTCCACTCAGAGCTTTAATACATCCAAAAGCCTTGTTTAGGTAGAGAGTTTTGGTACCAGTTTAACACAACAGTGGAATATCTTAAAGTTTTAGCCCATATGTGAGGAGAAGGCTGTAGAGGGATTTACAGGACAAAATCTTAAGAGAGCCTGTTGCTTTTCCCTTTGCTCCCTCATTTGGGCTCTTCTGGTGTTCACCTGAGCTAAAAAAAAAATAGAAGTAATTTCTTCCCCATGACTGGCTCAAGCTGAATTAAAAGATGTTGATTGGGATGAATTGTTATGAGGCCACCAGCAGCACATTTCATGGGGAATAGAAGGATTGATGGCCCCAGCACTTATGTGGGGGCCACACAAAACCCACATGGCTGAGCAGGAGTCAGGCCATGGTGGGGGATTTACCCCAGATAAAAACAGGTGCTCAAGGATGGATCAAAGCAGGGGTTTCTTGAGAAGAGAAGCACAATTAAAAGGTTGAGAAGGGCAGAAAAAGCAAATGTGTTCTTCTAAATTTGTGTAACTGGGATGGCAGGAGAGGGAAGGAGCATTGTTCCAAAAGCAAGGACCCTTCTCTTGACATTCAGTGGCTTCTGTGTTGAAACAATTTTTCAGAAGCCCAGAGTTCTGACCAGCTGCTTCAGGCAAAACGGGTGACAGTGTTTTAAAGCAAAGAGCTTTAAGGAGTGACACATGGAGTGTCTTCAGACCTCAATACAATGCGCATCAGCAGCTGAGGAAAACAGAAATTTGGGGAAGTGGATTCAAACAATAAGTTACACTGAGGGCCTGGCTCATCACTGCATTCCCTTTGTTTTTATGGGAGCAAAACTGAGAGGTAATTTCATAATGTAGGGAATACTAATGTCCATCTGCTGGCATATGGAGCTCCTCTCACTGTGCTGCTGCTCAGCGTTGCTCCAGGCCAAAGCAGCCCCTGATTCAGTTCCTGTGCTTCACTGGAGTTAGCATCAATTTAAAACTTACATGGCCCAAAGGCAGGCTGAGCCTTAGCTACAGAACACATGTTCAGAACAGCACAGTTTGCTAAGACCAGGGCCTTTACAGCACTAATGACAATGTTCCTCCCTTTGGGCTCTGATTTGGACACGTCCCCGTCAGGCAGATGAGAAATGCTCCATCAGTGCTTATCTCCTCTCTTCTGTGCCTGGAAATGGGCCACCCCTTTCAGATGCTGCCACTGTTACTCTGTTAGCTTCCATTTATCAGCCACTGGCCCCAGCGCTGGCAGTTCAGATTTGATTTGCTGCTCTAAGCTCAGGAGCAGCTCTTATCCCCTCACCAATAATCCAGGGCAGTCTGGTCCAGTTTAATTGTGGGTCTGTCTGCAAGGAGGAGCTGGGAAGAAAACTGAATTGCTTTCCAGGCCGGGCCTTCAAAGTCCAAACTCTAGGCAGTGCAAATTCATTATGGGATCGTGGTGAATTTCTGCCTAAATATTCATCTGAATCCATTATGAAAAGTTTTCCTTCCTTTTTCCCTGGGCTCACCCCGGATTCTTTTCCCAGTGCCATCAGAACTGGGCTGCTGTAGCTGTGCACTGGTGATGCAGCTCAGCTGTGGGGCCACCAACACTCCCACCGTGGCCACCAAGGAATCCCACCAGGAGTGAGGGAAAGGCACAGCCCTTCTGAGGAAAGCCTCCATCACACGCCACAGCCTAAGAGAAACCTGAGTTTGTCATCACTGCACGCCCCAGCAAGGAGTTTCTCTCGTGAGCTTGGCTTCTCCTTCCCATGGAGAAAGCATTTGGTGAGGCAGAAAACGCAACAACTGAATCCTTAGAGGTGCAGATAATGTTTCTAATTCTCTACAGAAAATCTGAGGCCTCAGAAACCTAATTAATGGTGGCTACTGGGAACATGATTAATTACCAAATAAGTGAGCTTAAAGAAAGAAATTCAGATGAATTTTTAATTTCTAGTTTAGCATAAAACTTAAAATAAGGACAACATTTTATATTTTCTTTAACTTTCTTCTGGAAAGAAACTCACTGCAGTAGGATGGGACTGCCAGTTAATTGGTGGTGGATGGTGGGACCACTGGGAAGACTCAGAGCAAATCCAGTCCAGTGTAGCTCAGACAGGACAGAAATTCCTTGTTCAAGTGCACAAACAGAGAAGATGCTGTGCTGCCCGCCCTTCACCATTTCAGCCTGCAGCAACATAAGAGCGCCAGGGATTTTGCACAAGGCATCTTTTAAAAGATCAGGTCTGTGTTAAATTGAGAAAGATATAAAAAAAAAAATAGGTTTTTCCTGGGAGCCTTTGGTGCTTCCAGTGATTCTGAGCTACCTCACTGCAGGGAGAAAGGGATTGCTGCTTTTTATTTTCCTTTGACTTCCACAAGCTGATTCACACTGGGAATGCTTCATTTTTAAGGACCTGAGCAAGAGCAAGACTGGAGATTTACAGTGTGGTTTCACAGCCTGGTATTCACCATGGTTTGGAGCATTTCCAGCAAGAGACTCAGCTGATGAGGTTCATTCCTTGCTGTCACATCCATTCAGGATGGCTCTCTGGCCAGGTGAGCTCTGCTCAGGGCTGGTGCCACCTCCCTCAACACCACCTGGAGGTGAATCCTGGTGGGCTTTAATCCAGTGATAATCAAACCCTGCGTTGCTGTTTAATGCTCACTTTGTAGTGCAATCTGATCAAAGTACCCTCGTTAACACTCAATCCTCCTCGGAAAATGTTCCATTTTCCTCCACGAATGCTGCTTAGACCTTTGGGCTGGGGGAAGGAGAGAAGCTCTGAGCCCCGGAGCACACAGCAAAAGCCCTTCCTATCACTCCTGCTTTCCTTTCTGTGTTTTCTAATTCAAAGCCTGGTTACTAATTTAGTGCCCCACTGTGAGCTTTAGGTATTTGTTGGAAACGATTTTTAAGATGTGAGAGAATCACCATGAGACACTAAAATTTTCCCTTTGATGCTGAGGAAGGATCCTGATTCAACACAAGCTGAAGAGGAAAAACTTTCTGAAATGCTGGGATTTCACTCCATTCCCATAAAATCACCTATCACTTCCCACCTTGTTTAGCTTTTAAAGTCTATCTAGCCAAGCATTTGCCATTCAGAGATCTTTGCAGTGTGAGAGACTAAGATTTCAATGAGAGTGAACATTGTTGAGAAGCAATGATTGCAAAAAAAGCATGAAATGTTGAATTTTTTAACTTTTAAGAGACAGTTCTGACAAGAAGGCACTTGAACATAGGGTCATCCACCTTTCAGCACTTTTAAATGTGTGTAAAATAATTAATGTAAATTTTATTTATTTAATGTAAAAATACCTTTGTACTTGGAGATTTGGCCAGCACTTGGCTCTATCACATCGTTGTTGATGGTGGCCCCAGGATATCTGGCTCGTATTTTTGAGAGGATCTGCAAGTCCATCTCACCTAAAGAAGCAGGAGACACAAAACAGAGAATGAAAACAAAGCTCAGGAAAAGGAAATCTCCACCGCCATCACACCCCCAGCTTGGCAGACTGATTTCTGCCATTTATGTACGGGTGCACCACATAGGGCCAAGCAGCTGCTTTGCATTCTCAGTAGGTTGTGACTGAAGATTGAGCTCTAGGACTTGAGAAAAATGTAAATATCAGTCTCAACTCTCTTCATTTCTCCTCTCTGACTGGCACCACCAGGGCCAAGGGAAAACCTGACACAGTTATGCTTGACCTCTCTTTTTCTGGACATGGTCTAACCTCGAGGGGCAGATCCTACAGGACTCCCACAGTGCCAGTTCTGATGGCTCCAGCAAACTTGGCAGGATTCCTTAGGAGTCAGTAGGAGCATTTTTAGCCAGGCACTTCACTGGTTACAAGGTCATGTGGAGGAGGGAAAGGGAATATGTGTTTACACTGGGATCAGAGACAATACTCATATCTGTCTGTCTTCAGTGTCCTGTGACTTTTCCCAAAAGAATGATGAATGGAGCACATACCATTTGTGTTTAGCTAGCCCTTGTTTACAGAATACCCCAGAGATTCCTGTGTTTCATGTTTCTGTTGAGGAAGAGTTCTCTCTAAACACTGCTCAGGCCAGCTGTAATTGTTTTATTGATGGATGTATGGGTAGATCCAAGATTTCAAAATTTAAAAATAGCTCCATCATTCTCAGCCATCTCACCCCTTCTACAGTGTAGGAAACTCAGGGGGATGATATTTCTGACTGAGGCATGAGTCCAGGGACAATATCCAGCTGGCTTGCTCAACTTTCTCCAACCTCTGTTTATTGTGCTTGGATAGATTTTAGGTGGAAAAAATAACAGCAGAATAAGTTAAGGTAAGAAAGAGTGAAACAGAGGGTAACTGTAGTGAATAATAGGGGTTGTGTTACAAGTAAATATTGAGCTTTGTCCTGGAAGATTTTACTTGTGCTTGCACAAAATATATAGAATTCCCTACAAAGGAACAAAGTTTTGCACTGAATGGAAGGCCACCCTGATGGCCAGACAGGCCCTTGCTGAGGGGCTGTGGAAGGAGGAGCTGCACAGCCTCTGCCCACCCTCATCATTTTCAGAGCCCTGGACTCCCACCACTTCAGCATTAGCTCCATCCTGCAGAATATGTGAGGAACAAAAGGAAAACACTGGGCATTAAATTGCTCATTAGTGCCCAGAGGACGTAACACACAATTGGGGAAGAGTTGCATTTTCTCAGACTTCCACGTCTTTCTTAAAGCAACCAGCAACACCAACATTCACATGGCATCTGTGGAAGCACATTCTTTGAGGGAGGGAAATTGAATTTCTGAGGCAGCAGAAATAGCTGCAGCTTTGCTATCACTGCCAGTAGTCTGCCATGGTAAAATTTGGGAACACAGAATTTGAAATTAACTACTGCAATAGTTTGATTTTTGGTTGCTTTACCAACTTCCCATAAAATGATTAGTCCTTTGAAAAGCCTGCACAGGTCCTGATAAAAAAAAAAAAAGAAATATTGAATTTTGTACTTCCATATGCAGATAGGTTAAAATATTCCCTTCTGCTCTTGTGTGGCCAAATCACCCTTGTACTGCTTTTAACCAAAAAAACCCACCCCTTTGATTCATAAATTAATCCACAGCCTTAAATGACTTCACTTTTAGCTCTTTTATATGCAAACAAGTGTCCCGAGGCATTTTACACTCAGATCGGTGGCAGCTTGCATTATCAACAATTTGGCAATTAGGCTATCCGAATTATTTAAACTCTCCAACACAATTACCTTTTAAAGGCTACCACTATGTTCGCCATTAAGTTTCTAATTAAACATTTTACGTAGCGGGATAGTTTATAGCCCAGTTGCTACTTTACAGCAGCGCTGATGACTTTGATGGTTTTTAAAGGTACAGTGTGCGGCGCGCTGGAGCGTGAACTTAATAAGGCAGCGGTGTTCGGGCAGCTGGAATGGGATGGGATCTAATGGGATAGGATCTAATGGGATGGGATGCTGCATTAAGGGGTTCTTGTCTCCCGAGGTGGAAAAGCGGAGAGGAAAAGCTTTTTTTCCTGTGCCTCCTCTCTGCGAAGAGCAGGGGCGGTGGGGCCGGGGCAGCAGCTCCATCACTGCCCTCCACAGCAGCCAGGAGGCTGGAAGGGGGGATTCGGGGATCGGCTCCCTCCTGGCCTCACAACAGCTGTGGTGAGAGCAGCCTGTGAGTTGGGTGATCTGGGGATTTTTAGATCACAAAGTGAGCTTTGCCTACCCATTATTGATTGATGGCAGGCTGGACTGTCTCTGGCCAGGATGAAGAACTGCACTGTGTTTTCTCTCTCCCTCTCTATTTCATTCTCTCTCTGTCTCTCCCTCTCTATTTCATTCTCTCTCTCTCTCTCCCTCTCTATTTCATTCTCTCTCTCTCCCTCTCTACTTCATTCTCTCTCTCCCTCCCTCTCTATTTCATTCTCTCTCTGTCTCTCCCTCTCTATTTCATTCTCTCTCTCTCTCTCTCTCCCTCTCTATTTCATTCTCTCTCTCTCTCTCCCTCTCTATTTCATTCTCTCTCTCTCCCTCTCTACTTCATTCTCTCTCTCCCTCCCTCTCTATTTCATTCTCTCTCTGTCTCTCCCTCTCTATTTCATTCTCTCTCTCTCTCTCCCTCTCTATTTCATTCTCTCTCTCTCTCCCTCTCTATTTCATTCTCTCTCTCCCTCTCTATTTCATTCCCTCTCTCTCTCTCTCTCCCTCTCTACTTTATTCTCTCTCTCCCTCTCTATTTCATTCTCTCTCTCCCTCTCTATTTCATTCCCTCTCTCTCTCTCTCCCTCTCTACTTTATTCTCTCTCTCCCTCTCTATTTCATTCTCTCTCTCCCTCTCTATTTCATTCCCTCTCTCTCTCTCCCTCTCTACTTCATTCTCTCTCTCCCTCTCTATTTCATTCTCTCTCTCTCTCCCTCTCCATTTCATTCTCTCTCCATTTCATTCTCTCTCCATTTCATTCTCTCTCTCTCCCTCTTTCTCCCTCTCTTTTCTTTCTTTTTTTTTTTTTTTTCCAGAGGAACGCTTTCCTTTGGAGAGCAATGTTCCTGCTCTGTCACACTGTCTGTTTTATAGCTAACGCCAACCATTTACATACAATTACTTTCCATTAACATACAATTATTTTATGGAGGAGACACTAACAAAACTGAGGTTAGTCTTTGGTGATGGTATGATTGCAACATTTAAACTAGATTAACTGTTCATATAAAATTTAAGTGTGGCGACTTAATGGACAGAGAAGGAAACATAGGTTTTAATTATGGGGCCACTTAAGCAAGAATTTAATGAAAAGAAGCCGCTTGATCTTACTGGCATTGTTTTTCCACTCAGTGAATGTCAGACAAAAGACTTCTTTATTTGTGATTTCTTCTGGAGCTCATGCTCAGCCCCAATATTTTGGGGGACAGCAGCTCCAGCAGAAACTTGTACATTGATGGTGGTCAGCAAACACAGTCAAAGCAGAGCTCAGCCATGGCTCTTACATAGCAGTGATGGGAGTTATCACCTCACTAAAGGTACAGAGGAGAATATTGTAATGCAGGTTAAAATGCAATATTCAGAGGAATGTAAGTCATTATTTTGTTTGGGGTTTGGGTGGGGGTTTTTGCTGTTTTTGTTTTGTTTTGTCTTGTTTTGGTTTTGTATAGAAACCCTGTGGAGCAGTTAAAACCTCTCTGCCTTTGAGGAGTGATGGTGTAGAAGGAGGGGTTTTTGTGGAGGACACAGAGGAATCAGAGTGGGGAGGCACAAGCTGTTTTCAGATTATGTGGTCACACACCAACTAACACCACCTGTCCCCTGGAGCTGACTTATCAAGGAAAGACTTATTTCCCATTCTGCTCCTTTTGCAACTTTTAGTCCTCTATTCTTAAGGAAAAAACTAAAGGAAAAGACATATCAATATTGAAGTCCATACGTACCAGCTCCACCACCAACGCTTAGAACATTGATTGTAGATTTCCCATTTCCAATACTGAAAAACATTATTTATACATTTTAGGAGAGTTGCCCAGTAGAGAGGGTTCCATGCATGATGTGAGACAGTGGAGATCCCATTAAGACTAAAATTTGCAGGGCAAAACCCAAATGTAATGTGTGTGTACACAGGCATGCCTGCGAGTGGGCAGGAGGGATCAGATTCACAACTCTTCCCCTTTGGACATTCATGACTTCCGATTATTTTGGCAATTTGTAGAGGTGGCATTTTGCTTTTATTAAGAGGGAATACAAGCAGAAGCAAGTATACACCTTCTCTGTGTCTGTGCCCTGATGAACAGAGCCCTCTGGGTCTGGACAAGCAGCTTAAAAATTATTTGTAGAACTTTTGCATTATGCAAAATGGGGAGGGAGAAGGGAGAGTGCAATGCTCCTAAAATCCCTGAGTGAGGTTTTGGCAGAGCCATGAAGCCCTGAGCTCTGAGAAGAGCCTCCCCAGAGCCAGGATTTGATGCTGGCTGCCTGCTCCCAAGCCCGCCTGCAAAGTGAGGGGTCCAGCAAAGGACACACAGTGGCAGGCAAAGCAGGAGCACGATCCAGCCATCCTAGAGAAACCCTAAATATTACCTGAAAAGCTTGCTTTTAAAAAGCTGCTTTCCATCAAGTTTGACGCCAGAATGTCGTATCTGTTAGAGCATTTCAGGGCTGATTCAGGGCCAGCTGTTTTTGTGTGCAAGGAAACAATGCAGCCTTATCTCCTCCTGGCTAAGCAGCCTCCATCCCGAGCCACATGTGCAAGTGGAACCTCCAGCCAAGCCCTACCACAGGGCAGGGGATCTGCCTCTCCCAGGCAGCCCCCCAGGGCCAGCACCCCCTGGCACCATGGCCCTGGCTGTCCCTCAGGCCAGGCTGGGGTTACCTGGCTATGACATCCGGCAGGTGCCTCTCCACGAACTCCTGCATGCTCTGGTGCTCTGTGGACCTCTCCAGGAAGACGCGGAAGGACTGGATGTATCTCTCAAGATCTACCAGCAAACTCCTCATGGGTGAAGCCATGCTGGGAGGCTGCAGGAGGGGACAGGCTGCTCCCTGCACCTCTTCTCTCCGGGCTAGAGGAGGAATGAAAAGTGCTGGAGGGGGAAATCCAGCCTGCGCCTGGACTTTGCTCCGCGTCCCCGGCCCTGCCACTGCCCCGGAGCGTTGCGCAACCTCGCAATAGAAACTGCAAATGGGGTCCAAGCAGCAAAGGGTAATTTATCATCTTTAATCTGTGCAGAGCAAGTGCCAGCATTTTTTAACTGTGCTGACACAGGACTCTGTTTAAACACAGTAAAAGGGTCTTTAGATGGTTCTTAAATACAAAAAAAAAAAAAAAAAATAAAATCCTCTGTTTTGTGAAGGCATGGAGAGGCTCCAAGGGCTGGCTCTGGATTAGAAGAAAGTGCAACACTCATCTCCAGAGACGCTGGCAGATGTCTCTATCTGTTTTTTTAATCTTTTGATGTTCTTAAATGGAATGCTGATGGTGGGGTGAAAACAATAAAAACCTTATAAATGCACTTTATTTTTCTAGTTCTTCTGAAGATAATGGTACAATTCCCATGGGGTAAGTAGCTAATTCACCAAAGCCATGTGAGTTACTGGAATAGATGTTGTGCTAAACCAGGCTTACAGGCAATCAGGAGTGGGGAAGGCAAAGTGTGTTAGCAGGGAAGTGTCAGACTGCACCTTAAAGAGTGCACAAAGATGTCTTTATCCTCTCTTAAACTGCAGTTTAACTTCATCACATCTTGTCCTACCTGGCAAGGAGAAAGGGACCCCTCTCCTTCCTCAGGGGCCCAATGCTGAAGGATGCACTGCATTTCCTTGGTGTCTCTTGCCATCCCCTCTGGCTTTCCTGCAGAGGTTACATCCCAGCCACCTCTTGCTATTTTTACAGCTCCCTTTGGACTGTCTCCAGCCAAATCCCATTGGTGCTGAAGTGCAGCACAAA
This sequence comes from Calcarius lapponicus, assembly GCA_039654755.1. NCBI lineage: Eukaryota > Metazoa > Chordata > Aves > Passeriformes > Fringillidae > Calcarius > Calcarius lapponicus. The sequence continues at coordinate 20,941,052 of CM077470.1, read as the reverse complement.
ACCCTCCCAGCCATTGCTTTTCCTGGCTCCCAGCACAGCCGGGATCATTGCCCTGGCTCCACTGAGACCCTGCACCCGCTGCCTTCACTCACCAGCATGACTGGAATTCAAATCAGGGGCTTTTCCCAGACTGCTCCTCTGGTCCCTTTGAATTATAAATCTGGCCTCTGCTGTGCTCAAGTCCCTCCCAGCTGCACATCAAATAACAAAAATAATCTCCTCCCTTCAAACCATAAACAGAAACAAAAGCAACAGGCTCAGGTCCACATTTGCCATTGCCTCCCTTTCTGGCACTGAACTTCTGACAGATTTTCTGACTGTGCAACCAGTTTTCCACCCACCTGCCTCATCAAGGCCACATCTTCCCCACTTGTTTATGAGAATGGTGCCATGTCCTTCTCCCCTGCACACCAGCAGAAAGATGGGCTTGGAACAATTTCTTCCTGATAAATCCACATTGCGTGACCATCATCTTATTCTCTTTCTGCTGCAGGGAGGACTATTTCTAGGAACTATTTCTAGGGACAGCCATCATGCTGAGCAGCTGCCCAGATCCCTCTCCTGCCCCCTTTCCAATGGCAGCATCAGCTGCTTGGCCTTGCCCATTTTCCTTCCCTGCCTGTGACAAAGGTAACATCCAAGTCGTGACACGTTTTGGTTTTGCAGCCCATGGGCCAAATCTCCTCAGATCCCAAAGGCTCCTGCAGGAAGGAGCATGGTGAAGCTTGGGGACAATTCACCTCCTCCAGCCAGTGCTGCTACCAGAGCCATTGGCAATGGCTAAAAATTCATAATCAATTAGCAATGGCTGATAATTGCTCTCCTTGGGGCTGTCACAAAGACCAGTAGTGACCTCTGGAGCAGGTCCCAGGGTTGATTTTCCACTCATAGTGCCTCCAAGGCAGACTGGCTTTGGTACACTTCCTGCTCCCCACCTTCTCAGACAACAAGGATACTTTCAAGTGAAAAAATAGCAAAACTGAGCATTTCAAGACCACTAATGAAAAACCAGCTGATACTACACAGCTAACAAGTAGATGGGACAGCTTTAAAAACTTTGTCAGCCTCTGACTGACAAGTTCTCCTTCATCCAGATGAGCAGCACTCAAACACCCAAAACCATCTGAATTACCCTGAGGAATCCAAGTGGGAATTTTTCCAGAGATGATAAGAAAGGAAACTCCTGGATGTACCTTGGATGAGAATTACTTACTGCTAACCCACCCTGAAAACACAATTGTGTATTCTGCGTTTACCCATTCCTTTGCTATGCCTGACTCCCTGCTTTTTATTTTAAGTGCATAAGAAAGCTTTGCTGTTTGCCACTAATATATTTTTTACTACCTTCAATCTTGAAAAAAAAAAGTTTTGCAGTTGATAAGAGGAGATTTAGATAATTGACCCTTGTTTCTGTTCCTCCCTCTACTTCCCATGATTTAATTTGCCAACGTCCCCTGCTCAGCAGTCTCTAATGAGCAGCCGAGATTCATTTTCATGTTGGGTGCAGTTCAAGGAATTTGTCTCATTTCTTTCACTACACTTTTGGCTGTTGGAATTTGCCCCATTCATTTCATTCTGTGGTTTTGTTTTTTTTCTGTTTGAATTGTGGCCAGTTAACTTTAAAAATGTGTAAAGAGAAGGAAGGAAAGGACTTCTCTGTTAACTGCTCTTTAACTTTTTAATTCAGAAAACAGGACTGTTTTCTGAATCAGGCTGATAGAAACTTGTAAGGTTAATAATAATAATATTCACTCGGGTTTGTTCCCTTCAGCGATAATCGAAACTTACCCGTGGCTCCCTAGAGAGCCTGAGGAGTTTTGAAAGCGGACACTGTTTATGCTGCAGTCACTTGATTCGTCCCTGCTTTGTGCCAGCAGAGTGAAACCTGCTTTAAACTCGCCATAAAACCCTTTAAACCCTCCTCGCCAAGGCAGCAAACAAATTGAGCTGGGGTTTACCAGCACAGGAGTCCGTGTGCCAGCGACGGAGAGCGGCATCCCGCCCGGGCCGAGTGCGCTCATCGTAAGTGCTCCCACACTTACCTGGGCTGCCCTGGGCCCCTCGGGATGTGTGGGGATGCTGTGGGCTCCTGGGCTGTGCTCCCAGCCGACCCCCTCCCAATCCAGCCGCCTTTCTACCCAGCCACCTTCCCGCCCAGGCACCTCCCACCAGCCCCATCCCATCCCATCCCATCCCATCCCATCCCATCCCATCCCATCCCATCCCATCCCATCCCATCCCTGCCGTCCCATCCCATCCCATCCCATCCCATCCCATCCCACCCCACCCCATCCCATCCCATCCCATCCCATCCCATCCCATCCCATCCCATCCCATCCCATCCCATCCCATCCCATCCCATCCCATCCCATCCCTGCCGTCCCATCCCATCCCATCCCATCCCATCCCATCCCATCCCATCCCATCCCATCCCATCCCTGCCGTCCCATCCCATCCCTGCCGTCCCACCCCCGCGGCCGCGGCACAGGAGAGGCTCTGCTGCTGAGGAAGGAGCTGGAGCCTCTCGTGGCAGCGGCTGCTGGGGATGGAGCAGAGGTAGAACCTCATAGGAAGAGCAGGCAGAGTTAGAACCTCATATGCCAGCAGCTGCTGAGGATGGAGCAGAGTTAGAACCTCATATGGCAACAGCTGCTGAGGAAGGAGCAGGCAGAGTTAGAACCTCATAGGAAGAGCAGGCAGAGTTGGGCCCTCATATGGCAGCAGCTGCTGAGGATGGAGCAGAGTTAGACCCTCATATGGCAGCAGCTACTGAGGATGGAGCAGGCAGAGTTAGATCCTGCAGCTGCCTGGAGAGGCAGGGGGCAGCTCCAGCCCTGCCACATCCATGTCCACTCTCCATGTGTTCCCCAGCAGTTCTCCCCCAGAACACACCTGGCACGGCCACCCTGCCGTGGGAGCATCCAGACACGGAGCTCTACCCCTGTGTTAATTACAGCAGGGGTGGCAAATGAAGCCCTGCCAGTGGAAAACAGAAAATGCAGCTCCTGACAAAGTGGAAAGAATTGTCTCAGTGTGTGGCATGGGGTGATGGGCAGCATCATTTGCATCTTGCCTATAGAACCCTTCCATTAGAGAAAACTTTGCTTTTTTTAGCTGGTATTCTTGCCAGCAGATATTCTTCTTATCCCTTACTTTGCAGAGCTTAAGCATTTTCCAAGTTGTGTGCACCCTCTGCAGCCCTGTCAGGAGCAGTTTTATCCCAAGGAACATAAGTATGAATAAAACCATTGACCTGTGTCTGCTATCACATTGTGATTTGGTGTTCAGGGCACCACACATTTACCCCATTTTTTGCCTTTGTTTCTCTGTGTTTAGCAAGAAGGATTTTTTTTTTAAGTTAAATGAAGAAGTTTTCCTTCTGGAGTTAGGTAGAGAAATGAACTGTTCAAGGAGAAATGAGCTGTTCACATGATAAAAGTCACATAAAATAATACCAGCAATATTAATAACAATGCTTTCAAAGGCACAGTTACAGGGAGAATGGCTGCAGTTTGACATTTAGCTGAGAGTTTACTCAAATGAAGATTTCATATCAACAGTTAAAATTGTTCAGCCAGAACGATGACTGTGTGTGAAGGCAACACCCACTGCAATTTTTTCTCTCTCTGTTCACAGCACCATTTCCTCTCCAGTTTCAGGGAATGAGCTACAAAGCCCTTTATCAAAGACCTCACCAGGAGCAGCAATGCCACAGTGTTTAGTACGTATCACATTTATGATTCTGTGCTTCAAACAGCGATGCCAAATCCACACAGGCACAATGGGGAGACCAGAAACAGTTTTGCCCTTTGAAATCAACCATCATGACTTGCTTGCCCATGGCAGGGGAGCTTAGGTGGTCTTTCAGATCCTTTTGAACCCCTTTTCTGTGGTTCTTTAATTCTATGACTTTATTTTCAAGGGGTGTTTTGAGGAAAGTGAAACCCTAAGTACCCCATCAGCCACAAATCAAGCCAGCTTCTACTGGCCTGCAGTGTCCCAGCAAATGTCCCTCCTGCAGCCACAGCTCCCTCCCAGGGAGCCCCGTCCTGGCTCTCTACTGGTGACAAGCACTGCTGTTCAAACATAGCTGGGCAGCAACATCACTGCTGTTTGATTTTCTGTGCAGTTCTAGAAATCTGTATTAATTGGTATCACCCAAGCTGTGCAAGCTGGTCTAAAGAAAATAAACTGAGTGCACCTGGCCCACACTTTTCCCCCTCTGTAGAGCATTAAGTATGGGTTTTCCAAGTGCCTGTTGCCATTTTATATGAAATCCTAAGTTTAGAGAGCAAAAAATAAAGATTATATACATCTGGTGCTTTTAAGTGCATTATGAAAATAAAAGATGCTGCTGTTAATTTGCTTCTTTAATTTCCCCTGGGGACTCATTGTGTGAGCTCTAAGCAAAATCCACCAGCCATTTCAGTGTGATCAGTGTGCTCCGTGCTGCCCTGGAGCAGGGACACTGGGGATTTGGGGATGCTGCACCACTGCCCAGGGCAGGGCCCTGCTGAGCCAGAGGCTGTGAACCAACAGAGAAGGATCAGGGCCAGGATGGAGCCCAGAACCATTCTGTAAATGACGCCCTGCAGAGGAGCTGGGCACACACAGGCCTGGCAGGTCTATGGGTTTGTTCATTAAGGTGGTTTCACACTATTTGACATCACAGAACCATCACAGAATCATAGAACAGTTGTGTTAGAAGGGACTTTAAAGATCATTTCATTCCAAACCCTGCCATGGGCAGGGACACTTTCCATTAGACCAGGCTGCTCCAAGCCCCATCCAACCTGGCCTTGAGCACTTCCAGGGGTGGGGCAGCCACAGATTCTTAATATTTATTTATGAAAAATCACCCTCCTGTCCCATTCTACCCTGTGCCCTCCTATACACAGCACTGTCCTAGATAGCAGGAGACTGAGTTATTGAAAGGGAATCCTACAAGCCCTAAGGGCATTAATATGTTGGAAATAATCACTGTTATGTATTAAACATTTCTCTGTCATGACAGCTCAAGGGACAATTCACAGCTCTGTAGATATCTGTACAACTGTGAGGTAGAATAATACTGAAATACAAAGTTGTGAGTAAGACAAGTCCCCCTGGGAAGCTGGCAAGGACACAAGTAGTTGTTACTGGCCCCTTAGGTGAGTCAAGAGGTGGGAACAGCCAACATCTGCAGATTATTTCCTTCTCTGGACTACAGCTGTGTGGGTTTGGGCTGAAAATTTATACTTTGGGAAGAAGGGGAAAGGAGTTAAAGGTCCACATGAATCACTGAAACCTTTTCCTCCAGGTATGCTCCAAGTGATGCTGGCAGACAGCCCTGGGTGGAGGAAAGGGGGAGGGGATCATGCCTTGCTCCAGGATGCCCATAGCAGCAGCACAGGATTTCCCATAGGCTGTGTGGATCTCATCAGTCCCATGGCAGAAGTGGAAATAGCAAAAAAAAATTATCCACTGTTGGTTTAGAAGAGCCGTGCTAGCTGGTGAATCTGTTGATGCCTTCAGAGATGAGAAGTCCTATCTCTGAAGGTAGCAAAAACCAGGATACAAGCAGGGTACTGGGACTGGCTGCGGTCTACATGAAGAGAGGAGATGAAGGCTGTACAATGTTGATTTCACCTCAGAAGGGATGGGAATGCCAGAACAGACCATCCCTCACATGAATGGCTGCAGTGACCCTCCTCTGGGGGAGGATCCATCCCCTGGGAGCAAGGACCAGAGGCTGGAGCCACAGCTGAGAAAAGCTAAGCTCGGGAGATGGATCCGTGTGTAATGTCCCCCCTGCCTTAATATAACACCGAGTATGTGGGTCAGGTCTAGGAAACTGGAAAGAGGCAGAAGGAGCAGGAAAAGCTACACAGGAACTCCCAGATTTCAAAGCATTTGTAGATGGCCCAAACATCTGAGCCCAAAGATCCAGGAGTTTATTGGGCTTACCTCTGGATCTGATGTAATCAGACACAGCCAGGCTGATAAAAGCAGGAGCAAGACGTTGTTTAATGTCTGAGGAATAATTTCTGCTGTGTCCCAATAAAGCACACGCTGATGTGAGCTGGGCTGATAACGGCAGCGCTGCGCCGGCCTCGCGAAATCTCATTTGTCAGGACAACTGAACTGTCAGTGCCAAAGAACAGACAGGTTATTGCTCATGCTCCTCCAAGGTTACTTTTATTAAAATGGAAATTTCCACAGCTTTGCATGCACACATACGTGGCCACGGGTGCAGGCTGCCCTGTGAGGGGGAGAGGGGCCTTGCCACAGGCACCCTCCTCCTGCAGCTCCTTAATGCATAAATGGGGTGTCCTGGGGGAGCTGGGCATGGCTGTCCCTGCCCTGCTCTGTGTCTGAACACATCCTCACCACGGCTTTGGGCTGGGCTTGGCACCTACAGCAGCCTGGGGTTGTGCAGTGCTCTCCCCCACAGCTGCACCCCATTAATTTCCCCTGTGATCTGGGTGAGGATTTGCTGTCCCCCCTCAAACCCAGCACAGGCACCATCACCTTGAAACTGGGCCTTTCACATTTTGGGCTGACACAGCTCTTCATACCAGAGGGGAGCAGCTCCCAGCCCCTCTCACTGCAATTAATTCATTCCTGCAGGTCAGTCCCAGCCACAGACTGGGATGGGAAAATGGAGAGAGGAGAGGAGAGGAGAGGAGAGGAGAGGAGAGGAGAGGAGAGGAGAGGAGAGGAGAGGAGAGGAGAGGAGAGGAGAGGAGAGGAGAGGAGAGGAGAGGAGAGGAGAGGAGAGGAGAGGAGAGGAGAGGAGAGGAGAGGAGAGGAGAGGAGAGGAGAGGAGAGGAGAGGAGAGGAGAGGAGAGGAGATTTCATTTGGAAGGACTCTACAGTGATGATCTAATCCAACTGCCTGATCACCTCAGGGCTGGCTGTAAGTTAAAGCATCTTGTTAAGGACATTATCCAAATGCTTTTTAAACAGATGATAGTTAAACAAAATTAGGGAGAAAAAGAGCAAAAATAATAATGCCTAGCTGCATTTCACTTTTTGTTGTCATAATACACAAAGAAACTACAACAGGCAAAACCTGAACTTGTCTGCTGAGAAATGATTTGTTCAACAAATGTGTCTTTTTATCTTCCCCAGTACATCTGAGGAATAGATTAAATTTTTACAAACATGCGCCTTAGTTAAAATAATTTTGCTTTTCCCGCTCCTGAAGTTAATTGAACCAAAAATTGTTTGTGAAATATCTCATTATGGAGCACTCCAAATTCCTGGCTTGCAATTAGTGAAACAAATCAGTGCTCTATTCCCAGACTGAAAAAAACCCCAAAATATTAGAGCATTTCAATTAGCAATTTGAAACTGAAATTCTTAATTGAATTGATCTCAGAGAGAAACTCAATTTGAAAAAAAACATTGGTAAGGGGATTTCATTACTGCACCTGGGTTTGGAGGTGGTTGAGGATGGTCACACCTTCACCAACAGGAGCTTCACACCAGAAGGAGCTGGTAGAAGGAGATGCTGCTGGAAATCATCCAGAATGTGCAGCTCTTGTCCTGGGAAGCCACAAGCAGCCATGGGCAAGACACAAAACCTCCAGGTTCTTGCTAGCCCTGAGTGCAGCTCGTTTTTTCCTGGTGACTGCAATCTCTGCCCAGAAACGTTTTTCTGTGCTGGAGAAGCATGAAGGACTTGGCAAAGACCTGGCTCAGGTTATTGATGTTATGGGAAAGCAGAGTTATGCCAGGTAAGAGGAGATGGCTTTTTTGTTGTGCCACTTTTGCTGCTGATTCAGGTTTTCTACACATTTTAGGAAACAATAATCATCCATTATGAACAAAAAAAAAAAAACAAAACAATTCTTAGTGCATTTTACCCATATATGGGAATAATTATTTTTGCTTTTGAAGATGCAACTATATGAGGAGAGAACTGACAGAAATACCCAACAACCTGTAAATTAAAAATAACAACTTGGGCATTGTTTTTCAGAGACTGTCATGAGGGGCTGCCCCTGGTACCAGGCTGACTCAGTGGAGCTTCAGCCCCAGGAATGATAAAAGCACGAAGTGAGACAGAAGTAATTCAGCTCTTTAATACCTGTTCGTGTTCTAATTCATTTTCACTTGTAACAGCAATAGTTGTTTTTCCCAAAACAAACATTCCTGGCCCAAAAGATCACTGTCTTTCCTATATTGGTGCTATTTCTGCAATATCCACTTCCCATTGGCACCTTCTCCACGTTACTAATTTCCCCTTTCCTCCTCCTCTAGCTGTTCCCACAAGAGCTGGTGCGACAAAGAAGATCTGAACGAGCCACACTTGAAAAGCAATCAACCAAAATTAGAAGGGCTTTCTTCTAGGCTGTGTTTGGAAAGGCATCATCCCCCTGAGCACATGGCTCTGCTGTCTGCCTGTGCCCTGCTCTGACAGGGCAATGCAGGGGGAGCAGTGCCTGCCGTCACAGCATAATTTGAATATTCCGCTTGGAACTCCTTGGCGTGGCTCACATGCCTCCTAAATCTCTCTGCTTGAAGTGTAACATTTTCATGCCCTTCACATCTCTTCCTGTGGGAACTTATGTTAAGCTTTGGAAAGGGTTTAGGCACACTCACTTCCCTCCAATGGCAGCAGTAGCTGCTTACAGCTCTCACAATCAAAATCTTTGTGTGAAGTTGTGTTAGGAACACTTCAGATGTCTGTAAGCCACCACTCATGCCAAAATCCCACATGTGAATTACCCTGACCTGGTGAAGAGTGTCCTTTAGACAAAATTTATTCCTTTCAGCCTGTGGGATCCTGGGCTGGATGGCAGCTGGCAGTGCCAGCACAGGGGTGGCACCCCTGGTGTCTCTGTAGTGCACAGCCCGTGCACCACTTTGGGCATTACATTGCCACGGCAACCTTTAGATCTAAAATGCTCCATATTTCTTTCTGAAATGTTCCACATTTCTTTCTTTCTGCCTCCTGGGACAGCAGACAGCATCCTGAAAATGCGGCTTTGCACCCAGCATCTCCAGACCAGTCACTTACCTTTCCCTTTTCTTCTTTCCCTTTTCTTCTTTTTTTTTCTTACAATCCCAAAGCTTTTCCCCATTCTGCCATCTTAATGACAATGGTGGGATGTTCCCACAGGTTCCTGATGAGAATTTGTGTGGAAAGAGAGGTCCAGTGAGCTTCAGGAGTGCCTGTGTGGGAAGAGGGCTCAGCAGCTCCTGGGTGTTCTCTGGGGAACTGTGTGGCCCCAGGCCTCCCCTTGGGGCACAGATGGGGGGTGAAGCTCAGCTCCTGCTGCTTTTATCTCTCCCGGGCCTCACAATGGGTCAGAGGTGGAGGAATAAGAAAAATAAAGATCAAGTGATCCTGCAAGCAGCATGGCTGGCTGGGGCGGCTGCTCTGCCGTGACCTTGGCCTCTCCAGCCCTTCATTCTCAGCAAGCACACCCAGCAGAGTGAGCTTTAATGGTCCTGTGCCACTCACAGCCACTAAACAAACTGCAGGCAGGACCACAGAAACAGACTGACAGTTCTGCAAACTGCTATTAACAATCATTTCCCCCTTTTTTTTTTTGTTTTTAATGCCAGACATTATGATCAACCACTGTCATGTGCAGTTAGACCCTGGGATCTGCCATTGCAGGTGGAAAGTGAGAGGGTCTGTGGCCCACCAGGGTCTGGTATGGCCAGAGAATCACAGAATGGTTTGAGTTAGAAGGGACCTTAAAGACCATCTTATTCCACCCCCTGCCATGGGCATGGACACCTTCCACTATCCCAGGTTGCTCCAAGCCCTGTACAACCTGGCCTTGGACACTCCAGGGATCCAGGGGCAGCCAGAGCTGCTCTGGGCACCCTGTGCCAGGGCCTCCCACGCTCACAGAAAATAATTTCTTCCTAACATCCAATCTAAGCCTGCCCTCTTTTAGTTTAAAGCCATTCCCCCTTGCTTCATCACCACCTGCCAATGCACAAAGCTGCTCTCCAAAGCCATGCTGAAGCTTGGCTGTGAACACAGCCATGCTTTAATTTGTACTCCTTTTTTTACTACAGTTTGAGCTAATATATTAATTTTGGAGCAGAGTGTACCACCTACTGCCAAAAGACATTGCAAATGTGGGATTTCACAGTGAAATATCAGTACAAAAGCACTGCTTTTACTTGCTAGTACTTATCAGTGCGAGGTACATGGATCATGCAAAAGCCCTTGACATAGTGCTGTAACATTGCTCCAGTGAAAATGTACAAGAGCTTTTCATGGATAGTGCTGTCATTTAATTTTTTTTTAATTACAACTTAATTTGCAGCCATCGGGAGCCTTGACTGGAAGCTCCTCCCTGCAGAGCCCATTCATGCTTCAGCCAGAGACGCTGAAAAGGCCATCTTAATGCTTCCCTACAAGTACTGTGGATTTCCCCCCCTCTGTGCAAAGCCATTCCCAAAGAAATGGCAGTTGTCTCCTCAAGCCTTAAACTGAAGGTGTGTTTATTTGCTCTGAAGCCAGATGTGAAGAATTGTGTCTGGAAAGAAGGAATTTTCCAGAAGGCCATGAGTGGGATGGAAGGGGCAGTGAGGGATGCTGGCAGGGAGCCTGGCTGTCAGTTTCCAGACCTGGGGGAGGCAGCTCTGTCCCTGACTGCATCCTTTGAGCTCCTTCTCCTGTTACAGCCCCAGCAATTGCCATTCCCAGCGTGGTGTCTTCACCTGCCCTCTTATCTCTTTCCATGATCCCTGCTCTCACTTCCCTTTCTGCCCTGTAGGCCTGCAACTGCTGCTGGAAATAATATTTTTTCAATACCATTTCTATCTCTCCCCTCAATCCAGCTGGTGCCATTGTAGGCAGTTTCCAAGTGTCACTGCTTCTTTCAAATTCACATCCTCCTGCAAGATACAGACCGATCCAACCCAGCCTGCTCACCCTCTCCTTTGTGCAGGCTTTATATTGCAAGTTATTTAAACTCACAGCTATTTTCCTGATTAAATAAACCTGGGACCAGTTACTCTGAAGACTTTTATTAGAAAGCTACATTGCCATCTTGTTATTTTGATCCCCACTCACCTCTCATCTTCCCACAGACAAAAGCTTCAGAGTTTCTTTATATATAGGTGCATTCATGCTTTTATTGAGCAGGAATCCTCTTTGCAATCTCTACCCTGGGATGAGCCTGCTCTGCAGATCATATTTAGTATTTCACTTGGGTATGATTTTGTCTCTGCTCTGACAACCCCTGGCAGAGTTAATGAGGACAAAAGAAGCACATCAGGATTTGCTCCTGATTTCAGTGGTGGGAGTCACCTCCTGGCCATGCTCAGGGTGCTTTTCTTCCTGTTGCAGTAACATCCAGATTGCAAGGGAACTGGGAAGAGTTGGGGAAGGCAGAGGGGAACATCTTTCAAATTTGGATACACAAGGATGGGTACAGTACCTGGAAAGGCAAAGAGAACTGGAATTGGTTACAGTTATGGCAAAAATAATTGAAAAAAAACCCACAGGCTTGCTATAGTTAATGAGTTTTACAACTCAGAGCCCAGTGGAGAGACCTGGGCTGCAGCTGTACCCCCTGGCTCTGGTAATGCAGGGTTAAAGGTCCAGCCTCCAGCCTTCAGGCATGAAAATGCAAATGTGGTCCACTTTTGGCGTCCCAGAGGCAGACTAAAGGGAGCTTAATATAAAATTTTAGAGCCAACTTTTTTTCCAGATAGAGGACTTACAGCATGGAAACAAGCAAAAAAAAGTTGTGAGGATTATTGTTGTTGTTGTTGTCGTCGTCGTCATTGTTTACTATTAACATTAATTACTATTCTATAATATATATCTTTTGTACACTATACTACATATTAGATATACTAATACTATAGTAAGAGTAATATAATAATATTACTTAATAGTAATATCATAATATTACTACATAATATACTATAATAATTTTATAAAATATAATAATATTTATAATATAATAACTATTACCTGTGGGGTTTTTGTCCCTTTGGTGTTATTTCTTGCAATTTTCACCCAGAATTTTCTCACTCCAGAGCAAGGGAGTGGGGTCTTTGCAGTCATTCCAAATCAGGGGCACATCTGTCTCAGGTCTCCGCAGCTGAGGCCAGCCAGACGAAGTGCAGTGGGGAGATGCAGATCTGCCATCCAAAACACATCCTGAGCTGCTGGGGTGACAGTGACATGATAACGTCATGAAAAGGCTTGATAAAAATGTGCCTTTTTTCCCCATTAATCAGCTCTGTTTGAAATGGATGTGCCAGCTTTCCTGAGAGAAGTAACCTGCCAGACACCCAAATATTGGCTGTTTAATTTCCCTGAAGTTAATGGAGAGAGTGCCTGTAATTACACATGGCCTCCTGTAAGTTTGCAGCTTTTGTGATGAAGTAGGAGACAGCATTATGGCACTTAAAGCTATTGATTAGTTAAGCTAATGGACTGAGACTGATTGAATCTATTGCCACAGCCAGGGGATTCTGTGTGGCATTTCTTTCTATGAACTCAATAGAAAACACCTCTCAAACTGCAGGGTGGGGAGGTGGGGGCACCAGGGAGGGCCCAGGCTGCTCCCACCACAGTAAGTTCTTCAACTCCATGTGGCATCACTTCCAAATATCTTGAGACCAAAGCTGCTCGATTAATCTTTGTCCCACTGGTATACTTCTCATCTGGGATCTAATACAGAATTTTCATGGGCCTTGCAATCATCTGCAGGAGATGGAAATTTTAAGAAAGCACAGAAATGTGTGAGATTCCATAAATGCCTGAGGGACACTGAGGGAATGGCAGTAAGGGTTCATTCCTTTAACAGAGTTCAGTCCTGGGCTCCCTAGGAAGCGTCACTTGAACAATCTCACAAAGTCTCTCACATCACACATATGTTTGAGGGGACTTCATGTTGATCTTCAATTTGACAGCCAGGTTTGCCACTGCACTCAATTTCCCTGTCATTAGCAGGACACCCCAAATCCGGCCTTCAAACTGCTTATTTTTGTTAGGCTTTCAGCCCAAATTTATTTCCTAAAATTCTGTACCTCCAGAAGTGTAAAGGGGAAGACTGAAGCCACTTCCCCCAACCCAGACTAAAGGCTGATCAGCATCTTGTCCATCTGTGGAGGCACCACAGAGGTGCCTTTGCTTTGCAGGGCTGCCAGCACTGTCCCCACAGGCCACTCAGGCTGCTGGGGACAGCTTTGCTCTGTGCCATTCCCCTGCTCCAAGTGGAGGCACACAATCAGTGCCAGACAGCATGGAAACTACTGCTGTCAACAACTTCCAGTGTTTGTTATGAGGTTGGGATTTTGGCTGACAACAGCACTGAGGCAACCAGTTTGGCTTGCACAGCTGCTGGCTCGTTGGTGTGCAATATTTTCATTAGGTGTCAAGGGTGGTGTAACTTCAGCATGGTGCAGAACATATGGATTGGAGACTGCCTGGCTGAGTCATTCAGTATCTAGGTAAAAACCCCAAGAACTTCAAGATAAAGATTACTCCTAGTCAGAAAGATGAATTTCCCAGCTCAGGAAAAAATATTAGGGACATAGCAGAGCAATTAGGCAATAGATAGATCCCTGGAGGATTGGCTCACCTTTCTGTTTCCCCTGCTGGACCCACCTTGTGTCAAAAGGATGTTTACAAAGACAGAGCAATTATTCAATGGACTGACCAGAGTGTCCAGTAGGCTGCTTAGAAGTGCTATAATTATCTATATGCAATAGCAGTTGAGTCACATGCTTATAACATCCCTCAGCCATTTAACAAGACATAAATCAGTTAGACAAATACAGTCCTGACACGAACAGGGAACATCAGATCCACGGCCAGGGCCCCAAGGCTCCGCTGCCTGTCCATGTTTGGGGATGTTTGTGGTGCTGGGGGGATCAGCCTCTCTCCTGCTGCCACTCTAGGGGACACAGGTGTCCCACAGGTCCCATGGCAGCACCCTGAGTCCCTGCTGTCCCCAGCACCTTGAACAGCCCATGGCATGTGCAAGGCCACCCCACGGCCTCCCTTGTCACTGTGTTCCAGGGGACACAGATGGGGGCTCGCTGACCTGCCCCTCCAGGAGCTGCTGGAGCTCAAAGACACAGTCCATCACAAGAGAGCAAAGACTAATGAAAACTGATTTTGCGATGTTTTGCTGTTCCCTGCAGGTGCGAACGTGGCCGTCCATCAGCAGGGCAATGCTGACCTCTGCTGCCGGAAACCAAAATTATGGAAAACCACCTGTGACAGCACTAACGTGGCCAGGAGGCTTTGGAGGAGGGGGCACAACCCCACCCCGGTGTAACCTTCGGGTTTGTACAATCCAATCGGGTTAAGAACTGGAGCCAGTCCTGTCCATGGCTTGGCAGAGACAGGGGCAGTGTCCCCACCCCTGGGAGCCAGAGCTGATGTGCTCACCCCAGCCAGCACAGAGGGTCTCACAAGTCTGGCTGCACAAACTCCATCAGTGCTTTGCTCTGCTGGCTGGGAAGAGAGAGAAGTGTCACAGAGACAGAAGTGATGCTTCACTTTCTCAGGCAGCAATTGGGATTTGCACATTTAGAAAATATTAGCTTGCTAAAATGATATAAAATCACAGGTTATTTCTCTTAATTATACCTGAGGTCCAGCAACAAGGAGTGCTCAGAGAAGCACCAGACCTGGAAGGATTTTCTAGGGTCTTCCTCAAGGGTCAGTCACACAGCTTAATATTCCCACTAATGATCTTGGCAGAAAAGGAAGATTGTGGTGATGAAAATGTGCTGATGGCCCAAACCTGGGGGGCCCCTTCAGTACAGAGGAGAGCTGGGATATGATACTGAGAGGAATGGATGTCCCTGAGAGCTGAAAGCCCAGTTTGGGATGGCACAGGGAAACAGACTGCTCTACTCCAGCATGAGATGGGTCTGTGGTGCCACAGAGATACAACCAGGTGAAAAGGGCAAGGGGAATGCTGAGATGTATCAGTTGGTAGAGGTGCTTCCCATGGAGATAGGGAAGAGTGGAGCCATTTTTGAGTTATCTGAGAGCAATTTAGTCAACCTGGCTTACAGAGGAGCTTTCCCACAGATACTGACACCAGCATGACCCTCCCCCAGGCACTGGGAGTGTTCCCAAGGTTTCCCCACTCAAGTTATTCCTCCTGCAGTTCTGCAGGTCTCCCCTGAGCTTGTTATGATGGACACAACGAGCAGGGTTGAATCCACAATGGCTTTGTACTCTGGTTTTACACAATTCATAGAAAATGCAGTGCCCAGCCTAGCAAGATTTTTTGTAAGGGTTTGGGGTAAAATGTTAATGGAAGCAGCTCTCTCCTGCTTTCCTTGCAGGGAAAATTTAGAGGAGGCCTGCAGCCTCCCAGGCACTCCCAGAGATGCATCCTGAGTCCCTCATCTCCAGCCAGAAAATAAGGGGTAGATGTTTTTGGATTCAGATCCACTAAATTCGGCAGGGAGAGAGAAGTAAAAGGTCCAGGGGAGGGATACCTGAAGCAGTGGCACTACAAACCTATTGCAACTCTGACAAGTTCTCATTTGCTGATTACAGCTGCCATGAGAAACACCAAGGACCTTTCACTAGAAAAACTTTGTAATCACACCAAATATTGAAAACTTTGCTTTTGTTCCTGACTGCTGCACAGGTGACTCAGAGTGAGGCATCTGCAGCTCCTGAGCAGCCAAGGCGTAAAGACAAAGCTCATAAGCTCAAGTGTTAACTCAAAACCTTTGGGGACAGTTTGCCATCAGTCAGGCCTGCTGGTATCTGCAGAAGGTGTTTTATTTACTGCTGCTGCTGCTGATCCACAGCTGGGCAAGCAAAGACACAGGGGAGTCAAGTGAGTGGCTCCAGGAGGGAAGAGGAAGACTCAGGGGCTCAGCAAATGGTCACCAGCTCTCCAGCACACGGACAAAGGCAGCAGCACTCCACCCTGAGTGAGCTCTGGTGAAGGATGAGCTGTGTAACCCTCTGCTGCTCCTCGTCAGAGGCAGAATTATGTGTGTTTGTGGTCAAGGTGGTCTATCCTGGGACGTGTATTTCTTAGTCATTGTCACAAGGGCTAATTTATCTTTGGTAATTAGTTTCTGTGCCTTGGAGCAGTGAAGCACAAATAAGCATTTAACATTGATCTATTGCAGCACTTCCCTGGGTAAATAGATGGCTCTGGCACTGGCTGGTGCTGATGCATCAGTGTCTTTTACCATCAGAGGAGTCACTCAAGCATCAGCTCAGCCACCAGCCAAAAAGCATGTCTGAGCTTTTAAACCAGCTCAGGGAATGTGCCTCCTCTGACCTGCTGTGCTCTGGAAGACAACAGCAGCATATCCCCTGCTTGCCCAAAGCTCAACCCAAAGTGCCCTAAAGAGGAGATCAAATCAAACACACAAAACTGAGGCAAGCAGAAAAGTCCTTTTCTGTTTTGAACCTCATGATGGCTTCGGTTCAGGTCTCACAGCCACTGCACCACTTGCATGTCCACCTCAGCACCACAGTCTGCACTAATTAACCTGCTGCCAGTTTTCAGGCAATTACAAATGATTATATGTGTTTTACATTTAGATGAGCATGCACTCTAATCCAAGCTCATCCATGGGACCACCAGGGAAACAAAAATACAAATCAGCTGCTTTAGCCCAGGGCTAAATGTCTGGCAAAAAATGAGGAAATAAACTATGTTTTTGTTAAAAGAAACTATACCGAGGCATTTAATTGAAAAGAAAGGAGGTAGTAGTTTTTAGTCAACATGGAGTAGAAATAGAAACAGAAATAATAACTAAGAAAAGCCTTATTATACACTAAGCATACTTTGTGGACTGGTGGACTACAAAATACCCATTAATCTAGAAATAAATTCTAGACAGTAAAATCTGTTAGAGCTAGTATAGTTTTTCACTTAATTAAATGTGTTATTATTATTTGATGGGGACGTGCTTTATTCTGTGGTACCTAATTATTTCTCTGGAAAAGTTGCATGTTCATTTTTATGACTGTGAAATTAAAAGCAGGCCATAAAGTCTCACTTTGATTGAGACACTCTTCCAGAATATGAAAAGAAATATTAATTCAGTGCCCACCACCTGCATGCACTAGGTTGGATGCACTGGCTTTTCCACTGCCATATTGAACAAAGTGCAAGTTAAAAACTATTCCTTCCTGCCACAAGCAGTAGGAGAGTATGAGCAGCTTGCAGTGCTCAAAAATTATCCCAATTCTTTGTCTGAGGTATGAAACCAGGCTGCACAACTTCAAAGTGGTTAATTTTATCATGACCCCAGAACCGTGCCGCAGCTGGAAAATAATTTCTCCCCAGCTATCAGCTCCATTGTCCTCATTAAAGAGTTCTTTTTTGCTGGTTAAATTGGAGATGGGGAAGACTTGGAGTTGCTATTCATGATAACTTTACTGAATCATTTTATAGTAGTGGACAAGTTGTAGCGGCCAATATTTAAAATCTGGGAATTTCAGTTTATCAGCTTAAATCCTAACCTTCAGGCATGTTTTCTTTTTTTAAGGCTGCAAAAATACTCACTGGCATGATGAAAATCAGATCACCAATATGAATTATTAAAACAGAGGTAGGAGCTGGGTAGATAATTTTGAGTGCCCTCATTTAGATGCGGTATCTTACCTTAGAACCAGTTCTAACTAAACAGGAGCTAAACAGGAGCTTCCATTTTTATCAAAGAACCAACAAATCATAAATATATGATTTTTAAAATCTTCTTATCAATTCTTCTGACATTTTTCCTCCCTCTGGATTTGTTTTAGTTTGACAACTTTGGTTTTGGTTGAGCTTACCTACTTCTTTTCCCCTTCCTGGCACTTTCTTTCTTGAGATCTCCAAAGCACAGGAAAAAGCAGCAATGGAATGTCACAGTTGGACTTCCAAGCCTATGGTATAAAGACAGTCACAATTAAACAAAACCAATCAAAGGTCTGCTGCACTGATTAATAAAACATGCTGATAAAAGAATGTGCCAAAGGGCAAAGTATCACTATAACATAGTGGGAAAAGGATTCTTTCCTCAATCCAAATTTCTCAGAGACAGAAGAGTATTTTTAGACTACTATCACTGAAATAACCATCAAGGTGTTCACCAAGGTAGTTACCCACCTTGAAAATACAGGTTATCAAATAAAACTCCATTTTCAAGTGATTCCGATTTTCTCAGCTGCAAATTCAAAGGGAAGCAGATGCCTAGGAGCCTTATTATAATTTGAGGAGTTATTAAAGAATGGGATCATCAGGAGAGAGCACAATGGCAGATCAGGTTGAAAAGTACAAACCACTTTTTTTTCTTTTCCTGGCAAGTCAAATATCAAAATAAATTCACTTCAGGCACACTCACATCAGTTTTCATCAGCTTCCTCGCAAGACTTTTATTGGCACAAATGATCACAGGAAGCAAACTTCATGCTGAAACTGTTCTGCCCACCTCTGAAGGTTAAGTTCATTAGGAAGGATTAATTGGATGAAGGCATTATCTCCTTTGAGAGGTCTTTTTCATGTCACCACTTAATAACGCTCACTCTATTCAAGCCAACTCAGGAGTGCAACTTTTCACTGTCACTCTGAATAGGCAAAACTCCACCCTTTTGTGTCAACTATTTTTATTTCCATTGTAATGAAACAACTGCCCCTTACTAAATGATCAAAAGAAATGTTATAGCAGAGGGCAGAAAATGAGGTGCAGGAGGTTCAAAGGACACATTAAATCTGCTGATGTGACCTGCTTTTGCTCAGTGAACTTACCTGTGAGCATCTCAGATGTATAAGGCAGCCTCGTGCAATGCTTTGTGCCAGAGCCCAGCAGCACCTGGGACCAATTTCTGCCTTTAACCAAGAGCTTTAGTCACTTTTGGGGCATTTTGAGGCCCTCTGCACATTCATCAGTGAATGGCAGCCTGCAGGAGAGATGCAGGAAATCACATCTTTCATAAGCATCTAAAAGCATTGCCTCCTGTTGAAGCCATCTGACACCACCTCTACTAAGGACTGAGAAGATTTAGAGAATTTACATTTGCTGTTGAAGGGGCAAAGAAGAAAATAAAGGCCTCCCCTGCCTGTCAGAGGGTGCCCCTCCATCTCTGCATCCCAGCAGGGGCATCTGAGCCCTGATGGAAGTCATGGGGGCTTGCACAGGTGAGAGGTTTGCTGCAGGCTCAGCACACCAAGGATATTTCAGCTGACCAAAACACATTTCTGTCCAAAGAGCAAAAATGCAAGCAAGAAAAAAGCCTTTGGTCTGTTCTGCATTCATTCTTGCAGTGTGTGTGTATCACTCCTGATACACACACACTGCAAGAGCTTGAAATGCAATTAATAATGTCAGGCTCTTTTACACTTGTAGAGAAATTATTTATTATTACTATTGTATTGGCATGACACTTACCACCTCAGTAATAAAACCTCTCACTTGCAGTAATGGATCCAGCCTCATGACCTGCCTGCAAGGAAAGGAAGGTTTTAAAGATGGAAAATTGGTTCCAAGCCAGATAAAGTGATCATGGCCAGCCTGGGAAAGCCCATGGCAGGGCCCCATGCAAATACAGATACCTTGGGAACAGGGGAAGCCCTTAATTACAAACATGAACCTTCCTTTGCCTTCTCAGACTTCAATGTTTCTCTGTTCAACAGCCAAATGAGAGATTTTGGACAGATTATCTCTGAAACAGATAAGCCTGATTTTGGAATCACAAGGTGACAGTTTTACAGTCAGGGTGTGTATGAAAGTTGGCCAGATGATCCTCACATTAAAGGAAATTATATTTAAAAAAGGAGATATCTTTCACCAAGATAAAAAGTGACTGTGCAGAGGTATTGAAATGGATTTATTTTTGTTGGTTTTTTTTTTTTTTTTTTTTTTTTTTTTTTTGCAAAACATGTGGAAAGAAATCAGGGAAATGAATGAGGAAAGGTAAGGAGGAGGGATGACTACCTGGATGCAGCCTTCAACACAGAAGGTCCCTGACAGGTTTGCAAAAGGCAGGGGAGGGTGGGGGAAGTATAAGAAAGATATAGAATATTGACTATTTTTTATATGCCTTACTTTCCTTCCCTCCCTTGAAAGTACAGGATTCTGGCCAGGGAGGAGTTTTTGTCTAAGCCTAAGTGAAATTTTATGCATTCCTACACTTTCCAGGGACTGACACATAAATAAACAAGGCTCCAGTAGCAGTAGAAAGGCTAATTATGTTTAGAAGCAATTTGTGGCCAAGAGATGGAACTGGAAGATTTATTTAAATTCCCACCAAAACAAGAATGAATTTGGGGACTGTATTTGCTGGGGGTTAGGGGAAGTAAAATACAGCTCTCCCATCCAGCAAAGCAAAAATTTCCTCTCCAATTAACCCCTTTACCTGGCCTTGAACTATAGGTTACATTAATGTCCTCAGTTTAAAATTTCAAATCATCAGAAATAATAAACATTAAGCAGTGGCCCAGGGATAATTTACACCAAGCGCAGAGGAGGCAGGCTCTGGCAGTGCTTCTTGTTTTAGGACATTTGTAACTGGGTGAGAGGCTCCCAGTAAAACACCCAGAGCAGCTTTGTGTCACCTGAGGCTCTGAAGCAGGCAATCTGCATTAACATTTGGCAGGAATTGCAAGTGAGCCAGGACAGAGGCTGGCCATGACCCTGCATCTTCTGAGCATGGGAGGAAAAGTTTTCTTTAATTTGGCTGCTTTGGGATGAGGCTGTGGTGGGGAGATGCTCTGCCAGAGAAGGGAGCGAGGAATGATAAGGCCTTGGAGACAAGATGTAAGAATTAAATAAGCTCTGGGAGAATGTCTAGGTCAAAACTGGTATTTCTGACATTATTGTTTTTCTGCATAAAAACAAGTCTTGGCACAAGGGAGTAAGTTTGGGTGAATAAATTTTAGTCTGAAAGTAATTTATGGGTGAGCTGTTTGATTCCCAGGTGTTAATTCTGCTTTTTGTTGCATCATAGGAGTCAGAAGGATTTTTTGTATCCCAGAATGGATAACAAATACCTAGAACTGGAGAATGACCTATAGTTGATAGTAAACAACGGAAAAAATCTATGAGTTAAATTTAATAAACCTGTAAAACTTTTTTTCTGAATTTCATCAAATAACATCCCCTTTCCCCAAATAACAAGTGACATGATCTGCACAAGCATGACAAAACAAAGTCAACATTAATCTGCATGGAAACATCTTTAAATCAGAATCTTGTGGACACTTTGTTCAGCACTGGAAGTGTGTTAGCCCTTCTTCCAGAAATAATAAAATCAAAATGTTTTCCTCCTGGATGAGCACGTTTGATACTTTTTAAAGTAAACTCAGTCAGGGAAGCACTGCAAAGTGTTTGCAAAAGCAAGGGGCTGGTTTTGTCAGAGGGAGGCAAGTGGCAAAGTGCCTGTAGAGTTAAATCCTAAAGAAAACAGCCACTGGAGCAATGAGCTGTAATCTTCCTTAATCCATAATATCAGCTGTTGACAGATACATACAGAGTGATTAATAGGATGCTAAAAAATGTTAACAAAGCAGTAGGGACTTAGAGACCGCTCTGAAAATTTCCTTATCACACTTATAAATTCGCCAGAGGAGCCATCATTACAATGTATGACAAAACATATGTTTTCTCTAGCAATTTGCTGGCACGTCTAATCAAACATGTCATCAGAAGTGGGGAGTGGAAATGAAACTCCTGTTCTGCTCTTCCCTGCTCCTTCTCAGAGATGAGAAGAAAAGCCCCACTGGGATTCTGCCATCTCGCATGTTCCACACACCCTCCTCAGGCACCAGATCTTTCCAGCTGGAGCTTCTACTCCAAACATTTATCTTGGAGGGATTTGTTTCTTTCTTTATTTATTTGTAGTTAACAAGGAATTAAAGGAGAATGGGGGATGAGCAACACATTCTCTGCCTAAGAGGACTTTCACCATTTAGCAAGATTTAAGTTTCTGTTGATACTTCAGTAAGGGAGGGGAGTGACTACAAAGAGCGATGCTCAACAATAAAGATATTTCAGACTTGGATTAGATATTCATCCTCAGTCTGGAGGATATGATCTTGAAAAAATACTCAGTTTAAAAAGCAGGATGATAAATACCTTTCTAGAGCTCTATCCAGGAAGTTATTATTCCTATGAAGGCCTTTATAAGCTCCAAAAATGTGAGCACAATCCTACATGCTTGATATAAGCCTCAACAGATTTCTGTGGGAAAATGCTGAAGGGGGAGGGAAAAAAGTTCAGTCTCTTTATTTTCCTCCCTATTGAGATTAAGTATAATCTTTTTAGTATATGCTCCAGTATTTAACTGAGTTGTATTTTAATGAGATTATTCAGAAATCAGCTCCTAGATTTTGCAGTTCCCATGCTACCTTCATTCCCCTGATGATATTCATGAGTAGAGAAGCCTTAACACTTCAAAGGCAAATGATTCAGCCCCCAAGACTGCATATAGGCCCAGTAAAACTAAAATTATCCATCCTTGATGTTGTAAAGACTTGTTCTCTATAGCTCCATTTTAGGGGACTGTAACACAACCAGAGCTGTGCATTGAAATGGGCAGATTATGAACTGGAAATGGAGATAAAATTTGCAACTGCTCCATGTGAAACTGCACAGTTTGGGTTTTGCAGGCACTGGTTCTGCTGCAGAGAGCACAGGGCAGCCTACTGCATGGTTATCCACACAAGCATTCTCTCTGGGCTGGAACAAGCTGGTGCTGATGGAGCATCACAGTTCCCTCTGGGAGACATGGACTGGCTCCTCACTAATGGGAACTGCCATGGAACTCATTATGGAGCCCAGCTCCTCCTGGACTGAGCTCAGCAGGGTTAATTTGGCTCAAAGCTAAGGCTGAGGCAGCCTCTCCCTCCTGCCATCCCCCTCCTGGTGTTTCCCTCCCTGGGATCTGTCACTCCTGGGTCCCTGTCCGCAAACACTGAGCTCCAGCAGCGGCACTTTAGCCATTGAGTGGGAGAAAAACAATCAACCCAAAAGCAGATTTTGTGCATTCCTTGTGGCAGCTGTGCTATGCCATCGTGACTTTTTTACAAACCAGAGCCCAGAGTCAGAGCCCATGACTGCAGCAGAAAAAAGTGTGGTCCCAGCTGCTGGGATCAGGGTGTGATGAGCCAGCAGAGGAAGCTGATTGCATTTGTCTGCCTGACTGTCTGGTTCTGCTGCTTCAGCTCAGCATTCCCACAGTTTTGGGAGGTGGATTGAGGTGGATTTATTCCGCTGGCTGCTGCAGCCCTCTCGTGGCCACACTCCTGTTGCTGGGGAAGCACAGCCTGAAATTCTGCATGGGAGGAGAGGCGTCTTTTAGAAAGCAAAACAAATAGTTATTAAACAGCAGGTTCACCAAAGAATAAATATACAAACAAATGGGACACTTAGGGTGCTATTTATTCCAGGTGTACAAGCAGAGTTGTTGATAAACTACTTGCTTTTGAAGAATCAAAGGAAAAATTACATATAAAGCATTGATCAGCTGTGTTTTTAATGGGGTGCCCTGTTTCATCTCCCTAGCCTGTCACTAAACAGTTTGCTTTGAAGTGCTCCTTTTTTTGAGCATTTGCACATTGATTTACAATTTTGTGGGTAAATTTTGCGCTCACAGATGGGTCTTGCTGAGTATCTGCTTATTGGAAATGTGTCTGTCTGTGCAGGGGTGGAAAACCTCTTGGGCTGGGGAAGATCTGGGCAAACCTGTGTTGTGCCAAATTTCTGCACAGACTAACAGGTAGATTTTTCTCTGAAGCTTGAAAATCAAGCCTGTTTTATTGTATCTTTTGTTTTTCCTCTTAATGTACCAGGTAGAGACAGAGACACCACTGCTGATTGGAAATAAACCATGGGAATTCAGAGTGGAAGGAGAACACTGATGGGAGCAGTGCTGAGATCCTGTCCAACAGCCCAGCTGCTGGGAGCCAGCACCAGCAAAGGGGATGCCTGTGGAATAAACAATAGGATGGATCAAAGGGAAGAGCTTGTGCACAGGTATGGGGTACTCTGGAGGAGGTTGTCCAGTTCTGACTGACGTTTCTGGAACTGACAGCAGCAGTACTTGCAGGCCAGGGTGCCTCAGTCCTGCCAGGGAGATGATATCATGCTGCTGTTTTCCCAATATTTTGCTCATTTTTCCTGTTACGGTAGTTTCAGGAGAAATGGCTGCATTTCAAAAAGATATGATAAAACCCAAACCTAAAAAATACCCGAAAAAACCAAAGGACAGAGTGGAGACACAAAGGACTTCATAGGCTCGTTACCTTTTCAGGATGATGCTGCCCCTGGCAGTAACTGCATTCAGCTGGGTAGGGTGGGACAGTGTCAGCAGGATCAGCAGGTCTCTGGATGACAGTGGCATGGAATTCTTGCAAGCCAGTGTGAGGATCCACATGTTCATGCTGGAAGGAGCCATTTGACCCACACCAGACCTCCACCTGAGCCCCTCCAGGTGCACACAGGTGTGTCCTACCCACCTTAAGCATGGAAGAATCAGACATAGAGATGGATGGCTTCTGTGCCTGCAGCTACTTCCCACCTGAGCTGGGTGTTCCCCCCTCGGAGCTGTTTGCAATGAGGCTGCTGACACTGCAGGCAGCTTCCCCACGTGCTCAGTCCAAGGTCTGCAGAGCACCACGGTGCCAAACGCAGAACCAAACCTCACTGGCATCCTGAGTGGCATCTCCCTTTGGAGCTGGCTCCCTTTGGTGCTGGCAGCACCTCCTTCAGCCCTCTGAACAACCCAGGGCCCTAGGGAAATAGTTTTAACTTACCTATATTAACATTTTAACCACACACACCACATTTTAGTGCTGTTGGTGCTGTTTTGCTGTGCTGCAGTGATGCTGCTCCAAGGGAGCCAAGCTGCCTCCCAGGGCTGCAGCACAAGGACAAGCTGCAGCTCTCTTCCAGCTCTTCCACGTCCTCAGGCTCATCTTTCTCACTTACAAGAAACCTTTAATGCTTTCCATAAAATGGTACTTTGCATATTTTTTGGTTTTTAACTCAATGACCTCTTTGCTCTTCATTTTCTATAATCCCACATGTGCAGAACCAGATGCGACTTTTTTTGTTTTAAGATTGCTTTTATTTTATATGGAGACAAACAGTAGTAAGAAAGTAACAAAATTAATGTCTGCCTGAAAGAGCACAGGGCAAGTATCATCCTGGGCTCCAAAATATTCTCCAAACAAAAAGGCTGATAAATTTTTAAGACATGTCTATATTGTGAGAAACTGAGAGACTTGGGGCAGTAAATGTCTATGCCAATAAAACCACGTGAAACAGCCTAGTGCAGAGCAACTTGCAGCTCAGGGTGCAGTGACATTACCTGGGTGCAAAGCAGCAGGGACACCTTGGTGGTTTTGTCCTGGTGATGCCTCAGGTTTTAGCTTTTATATTTTTCAGATTCTATGCTGCTTTAGTGAGCACTTTTGAGCTTCATATTAGCTGATGGTGAGCTCTCTTCACAGAGTAGGGAGACAAAACAATTCGTTCTCCAGCTGGGGACCAAGGACAAATGATCTAAATCTCAGTCCCAAGAGCACAAAAATGTGGACTGAATAGAGAAAAACAAGCAGGATGGGACTTCATAAGCTAAAGCCGTAATGGGACAATTAACTCCAATATGCAAATGGAGCAGAACTTATAAAAGTGAGAGACCCCGTGACCAGTCGTGCATTTTGTGACCATTTTGGTTCACCTGGGGTGCAGCCCTGGCTGGGCTCTTGTGCTGCCCAAGGTGGATCCATTGAGGCCTTCTAATAAACCCCTACTTTATTCTTTAGCTCTGTCTAGCCTCTGCTCTAGGTCAGCTTTCAGAATTCATCAGTTTCTGGTGACCCAGAGGGGACAGAAGGCATCAGTGGCACACACGGCAGCGGCAGCAGCTCCGCGCCCGGCCAGCACAGGGCCCGCACCCCTCACAGCCGCCCAGGCCGCGCAGCCCGTCCGTGGCTGTGCAAACACGCTGGCCACACAAAGTGCAACTCCCACTGAAAGCACAGGCAGGAGCGCGGTGTTAAAAACAAGTCCAGGCGGGCTGCGGGCTCTAGGACTCCACGACGATCATGCTGAGGTTGTTGCTGAAGATGACCCGGCCGTCCCTGGTGCTGCTGCACTCGGGCTGCCGCAGGGCCGCCTGCAGCCGCCGCCGCAGCGCCGGCGGGGCCGTGCCCAGGAAGTCCTTGGTGCCCGTCAGGAAATCCATCATGCGGCCGCCCACCGCGTCCCCCTCGGCGAAGCACTCGGTGATGTCCCAGCCCGAGGGCAGCTCGTAGACGCGGTGCTGCACGCCCAGGCGCTGCAGCACCTCGGTGATGCCGCTGCAGGTGATGTAGTGGCCGCTGTCGGTGGCGGGCAGGCAGTCCCTGTGCTTCTTCCACAGGCTGGCCCAGCCGCTGCTGTCTGCGGGGGCACCAGGGAAGGTTATTTTGGCAAAGCCAAGGCAGTCAAACACCGGCTAATCAGCTATGAAACGAGCTGGAAAAGCTCCCTCACTGCTGGCCTAGCCTTGACAGGGCAGGAGGAGAGTTTTCTCCCTACTCATAAATATCTGCGCCTCATAAAACCCCTGGTTTCCCTCAGCCCTCCCTCCAAAACTGCCCTGTTTGAAGGAAACTCCCAGGAGATGTCTCCAGCACTGAATTTGCCCAGAAGGAAGGGTACACACAGAGGTACCAATGTGCTGAACATCCCATCTTCACTGTGCCTTGGCCAAAGCAGTGCAGATGTTTTCACACATCAAACCTCAATTATAAGTGCTCATTGAATGATACATACCTCAAAAAGACAGCAAGGGAAACAGCCTACAGGCAACGTGAGAGGCAGTTTTTATGGGGAACATGGGAATAAGTGCTTTATCCACCACACTGTGAGCTGGGGATTCATGAATGGCACAAGGGATTAAACATTCAATTCTTTTAAGAAGTGCCATCATGTTGTGCCTCTTTTTTCCTGTCCTGCCATAAAGCCTGAAGCTCTCAGCAGCATCTGCCGTTCTTCTGGACTCTGGGTCATTGCTGTACAAAGAGCCCTAAGGATGAGTCCACCCAGAGCTCAGGCTGTGTTTTTCCAGTGCTGATTTCCCCATGAGGAAGGATGGACCCTCATTCATGGACAGCCACACTTCTCTCTACTACATCAATTCCATAAGCAGGGAAGCAAGAGCACAAAGGCTGTGCCTAAGTGGCCCCATCAGACACTGGGGCCCAAGGCTAAGCCCAAGATTGCATTCTTCCTATGAAATTTAGCAATTTTTTTTAGTTATTTACTATAGAATAAGCACCACTGACATCTCCAGATAAATATTTGTGGCTCTCAAACTTCAAATCTCTTCAAAAATCCAGCAATGGAGCAAAAAAAAAAAAAAAACCAAGTTCTCCCTTACCTGACAAAATTATGATCAGGAGTTTACCATGATGGTCAAGGCAGCTGTGGAAAAACTTGATAGTACTGGGAATATCCTCCACACGGTACAGCATCTAGAAGAGACAGTGACACACAGCCATTATTCCTCCTCCACAGTGCAATGACCCTCCAAAGGCTTAAACCTTTTCTTTTAGAGGTGTTTTAAATTCTGTTCCAGATGCTTCCCAGCCTTTTCTGATTCCCCATGCCCATTTAGGGACACCTCACAGCACTGAGCATTGCCAGCTTCAGTGTTTGTAGAGCTTCTGCAGGATTGCTGTGGGAGAGCAGTGCTCAGCTCTGGTCATAAATTCAAGCATAGAGCAGAACTGAAGGGGGCAGTTAAATCCAATAGCCCTGTGTTAAAGCAATGGCCATTACCTGGATCATATGGATGAAGTCAAATTTCTTATGTGTGCCTCTCTCCTTCACCTGCTGTTCATACTCCAAGGAAGTGAGCTGGTGCCAAATAAAAGAAACATTCTGCAGGTCTGGAGCTTGATTCACCAGCTCTGTTTCAAAAAGTAGAAGAAAATCCTGAATTTCATAAAATAGCAGAAAAACTCATCATTGAAATGGATGGTCCTTGCCATAACCCAGGCAGCAAGTGCAGCCTTACCTTTGTAAGCTGCCACGTGCTGTGGGTTGGGCTCCACAATCTCATTGTCAATAAAGACCCCTGGGTGCACAGCCTGCAGTATCCTGATCATTTTCAAATCCTGCTCACCTATTCAATAAACACAAAGCAGGTAAATGCAATGGAAGGATGCCAGCGCACCACTCCTGCCAGGAAATCCCCCTGCAGAAGTGAGGCATGTTCTGCTTTGTGGCTCATGTGGCAGAGCCTGGTGATACTCCTACCATGGTACTGTACTGCTCCAGCTGACAGAGAGGTGCAGAGGAGCCTGAGAAGAAGGCAGAGACAAGCAGCAGCACATAAACCTGCTAATGGCAATACCCTGGGTCGTGGGACAGACAGGCCAAAAGAATCACAGCTCACTGTTTACAAAAACAACCATGAAACAGTTTTCAACAACCCCACAAAGTTTGAATGGGTGCAAGGAGGCAGCTGACACAGCTGCATGGGGTGGCCCATGGCAGCTTTGGGGCTGCCACAGGGCCACAGTGGCTGCTGTGACACAGCCCCAGCACCTGGGGAACTGCATCTCAAGAGAAAAGACCCACTGACATGCAGAATCCTGGATCCTCCCTCTTTGTGGATTGTCCACGAGGTCTCAACCCAGGGCATCAATTAACTGATGGTTATCTTGCAAATACAGGTAGAGACTCACATATTTGTGTGGAAGTGCCCTGGAAATTTAGCTATTGGTGCTCCTGTGCTGCTGTGTAAGCTCTGGAGGAGCAAGCAGCAGTCTGTCCTCCTGTTCTAGGAAATTTCCAGCTTCCTTTGAGGTGATACAGGTCATGCTGCTTATTTCCCAGAAATGCCAAGTGTATGAGTCCCCCTGGATCACTTCAAACTAAGTAAATAAACAGCACATGTGACCACCTTGATGAGACCTCTGCAGGAATCCTGTCTGTAGCTGATGGTGGGGCCTATAAATAGTCCTGGCCTTGCAAATGTCACACAGAGAGGTCTTGATACGAGATCCTGCATCCTCCCTGCTCTTTCAGCTGATGTACCAGCCACGGGAAGAGCTGTCATCCTTGGCAGGTGCTGCAGTACATAGAATTCAGGGAAGGAAATATCAGCCATGCCAGCGCTACTGAGACATCCGAGGAAGGAGGAGCCTTTGAAGTGAGGAAAAAATACCCCAAGCCCGTGAGGAATTCTGTGGCAGCAGGGCAGGGCTGGCCAAATGCTCAAGGGAGGAGGCTGAGGCTGCATCCATTGAAGAAAGGTACTGGGACCAGTATTGCTGACAGGAAGGCAGATCCCAATAGCAAGCAGCTGAATCGTTAGTGACAGTCCTGGGTGCCAGGGTGTAAGTGCCTGCTTTGGGGAGCAGCAGCCCTTAGAGCTGCCTGCAGGTTGGGGCAGGGCCAGAGGCAGAGCATCGCTGCCCCATGCCCTGGAGCCACTGATGGGGGCAAATCAGTGCACCAACAGCAGGTGGATGTCTTAAAAGCTGCTTAAGTTTAGAGTTTTTTTCACTCCATCTCTGTAAAATTCCCTAATGCAGTGTTTGCAGGTAATAACATCTTCAACCAGGGTGTCTGTAAAAACAAGCAGTAAAATAACAGCAATCTAGGGCAGGAATTTATCTGCTGCAGCATTCCTTGCCAGCAACAACCCCCCAGCACTGACCACAGCAAGGCTGGGACAGGACTGGAACCTCTCTGCAACTGGAAAGTTCCAGCTCAAAGTTCAACCAGCCATGAGGAAACATGGGGTGAGTGAAAAAACGTGATTTGGAGCACAACAGAGGCTTTCAGGATGTGGAGTTGGCCACTAATCCCCATTAATATTTTCATCAACTAAACTAATTCTGGGGGCTCTGTGAAACCAGAGTCCATCTCTGAAAAGGTCAGGGATCAGATATAACCTTTTACTTGGTGCCATCCCAGCTCACTCCGTGCCCAGCCCCAGCTCTTGCAGACGTGGGTGCAGGTCTGGACCCCTGTCCTGGCATCACCCAGGAAACACAGGAAATTTTAGAGAGTTTATTTTTCCATTAAAACCTCCTCTGATGAGGACATAAGGAAAATTAAGGACGATGCTAAAAGTTCATTTCCCCCTTGTGCTTTTGTGGAGTCAGAATTTCTGTTTTATATTACTTAATGAAAATAGAGGGTAATTGAGAACTGAATCATTTCTTCCTGCTTGGTTTCTCATATGCTCCAACATATTCCCAGTTGGGGAAAACAATCAGATGCTAATTTTCTCTTACTCAGGAAAACAAAACCAAAAAAAGTGAGAAAAATGCTTTCATTTGAAAGTATTAGCACTTAAAATTCAGCTGAAAATACTTTTCAAAGCAGAAGTAAACTCTGACAAATCAAACCACTGCTTTTTTTCTCTTCTCTTTATTTTCTCCCAGGTTCCCTAGGAGCAAAGTTGGCTGTTTCACCACCTTTTTGTTTTGTTGTTTTGGCTTTTTTTAAACACAAATGCATTTAGAACAACTTTAAAGCTATTTTTCCAAAGGATAGGTTTCTCTCCTGGGAAAAATATCATTTGCAGTTAAACCCTACTTATCACTGGGTAAAAACGCAGCAGTAACAAAGAAACATGTCTTGAAAAAGCTGATGCAGCTAATGGTTGTGGCCAGTTGGTTTTGCAGTGCTGAGAGCAGGGCACTGCCCAGCCTTGGCCTCTGGGAACCCTCAAATCAAAGCAAAAGGAGACATCCCTTCAGGGGGGATAGTCTAAGGCAGGATTTTGGGTGGAAAGAACCTCTCCAATGTCTCTAATTCTCTCCAACAAGGTCTGAAGATGCTCTTGTACCTAGCCAGAAGGAGGAGTCCTTGCTTTGAGGCAAATGAAGTCAGGTGAGAGTCCCCAAGAGGCAGAAACTAAGCTAAAATCACACATTTCTCACTGCCCAGAAAGATCTGAGCAGCAGTGTTTCAGAAGGGAGATGGAGGGGGAAGGAAGGGAAGGAGCACTGCTCTTATCCCAGCTCCACTCTTCTTTCTGCCCTTCTGTGCTTCAGCAGGAAATGCTGCCATTAATGCCTGAGTAATCCTCAGTGCCCAATTTTCCAGCATCTCCTTCTGCTCCCCACAGGTCCCCCCGTGCCCCATCCCCACACTCCTCACCTGTGCCACTCCCAACTCCCAGAACGCTGAGGGTCGATTTTCCAGGGCCCAGACTGAAAGGATAAACACACATATACACATATAAGCATATAAATAAAATTACTTAACCACACAGTGTCACACCACTTCGTGTTTTCATTCTTACAGCCTGGAAATTTTCGTGTTATGCACCTGAATTGGGACAGAAATTTGATCACCCCTTTTGAGCCTGGTGATAACCAGCATGGCTCAGCCAGCTCATATTTCAAAGTACAGTAGGCACCACGGTGCAGAGTTTCTCATCCTTTGCCAAGGAAATTTCTTCAGGCTGTGGCTGGCAAAAAAAGCCTCTGGGAAGCCCAGGGCAAAGGGGCTGTCCCTGACTGGGATGGTGCTGCTGGGGAAGCAGGGACAAGGTGAGCTGGGAAAAACCTCAGCAGCCTCAGGAAGGAATATTGGATATAAATACCCAGAAAAAGCAAAACCATGAAGCTATTCAGGAGACTGGAAATCATCTCTTATTGACATTAATCCTGGATTGAAATTGGGAGGAGGGTCTGAATC
Source organism: Calcarius lapponicus (assembly GCA_039654755.1). Lineage (NCBI taxonomy): Eukaryota > Metazoa > Chordata > Aves > Passeriformes > Fringillidae > Calcarius > Calcarius lapponicus. The sequence continues at coordinate 20,909,444 of CM077470.1, read as the reverse complement.
TTCAATAATTTTTACCTTAGAAAAGTTGCTTATTAAAAAACTCCAGTCACATGCTTCCTAGCAAAATATTTAATAACAGCCAAGGGACTGAGTTTCCCAAGCACAGTCTCAGGAGGCACCACAGTAATGATTCCACAGGAGTGGGATGAGCAGCAAGTTCTGAAGGGTGTGAGCAAGTCTAGGGGCCTTAGCCCTAAAGAGGGTCAAGACCCTTTGATAAACCCAAAATCAGCATCATAGAAAGCCACAATTTTGTCCATGATTAAAATTCACAATTACAATTTCTTAATGTAATCTTTAATGATTATTATTTTATTGTTTATTTATATATATATATCTGATCTGTGGAATAAAAATTTGCCTGCCTAAACTTTTTTTCTCAATGAAGAAAAACACAGTTCCTATAACATCCAAAAATTACTCAGATTTGAAAGGACTTTCTTGTGCTTTGGATCTAGGCTGCTCTGAAGCTGTCTGCAGTTATCCAGCCTTAAGATACTACATGAATACTTTACAAAACTGATTATCATTTGGTTATTAAGCAATGCAAATCGACTTAGGATAGAAATAAGGAGGTCTTAGGGGATTGGGAAAACCACGAATTAGCCACTAGGAGAGAATTAGAGATGTGTTTCTGTTTGGATGGATGTGATGAAGTCCCAAAAGCAGGGAGAGAGCACAAGAGAGCTTTCTTTCAGGAAAAAAAAAAAATGAAAGCAACCAAAAAACCAAAAAACCCCAACTTTAATCCTCAGAAAATCAGCTAATGAAGAGTGATGGACATGAAAACGAGGTCTTGAGTCTTTCCTTAACATAAGCTGAGGCAGCACAGTGTATTAATTGAAATAGCACATACTCTGGAGTCATTAAACAGAATACACTAAAAACCACGAGTAGGGGACTTAAAACTGAAAAGCATTTAAAGTTCATTCCTGCCCCCAAAAAAGCTTTTGCTGACTCCCAGGATAACAGATGGCTTTCCCACCATGGGGGAAGTGCTCCTTACCCAGCCACGATGGTGGGCATTTGTTCCTTGTTGAACTCATCCATGCACTGGTGCTCTGTTGAGTGCTCCAAGAATGACTTAAAGGCCTCCACATACTCCTCAGCTGTGAGGCTTCTCATGGAAGGGATCATGTAGAGCTCTTGGGAAACAAACATAGGTTGCATGTTAGAGGCTTTGAGGCATGTGAGGGGTCAAAGCACTTACCTCATGGGAGAAACCCAGCCTAACCCAACAAGAGCCACGGATTTGGGAAAACGATGCAGAGGAGGCACTTTACAACCTGTTCACTTTCACTTTTGTAACCCTTGTAACAGGGTTACAAAAATTAGTCTTGGGCACCCTTTGACATCAGCACGTTTGCTAAGTGACTCATCATTACAGGACAGGCTGTCTCCAAAATGTTTAGCCAGATGTGGGGAGCTCTGTTTGCAAGAAATGGAACTGGAGGGGTTTTCTGACGACTAAAGAAAAGGTGGAGGGAGTCACACGGTGGGTCCAAACCTGTGGCCATCACTGGTGCCCATGCTGGACAGAGTGACTGAGGGGGGCAGCTCTTGGCACACCTCCCAGGAGGGGTGATGCAACACAAACACTGCCACCTGCAGCTGAAGCAAAAATAGTCCACCCTGTGCATCTCACTTGTTCCTCTGGACAGCATGGGACTGAAATGGGCTGCCAGGGAGGGAATTCCCTGCTGGGACCTGCAGCTCGTGGCCAGGAGGGCAACTGATGGCAAAACATTTCACTGAATGGGCTCCTGTTCAAATGTGGGTGACTGACACCAAGATATCTCTCTCTGAGCCAAAACCCAGGGATACTCGAGGGGTTCCAAGCAATTATTGCAAAGTCTCCCTTTCCATCTGTCCCATCCTAAAGACAGGGCAGCTGCCAGGGCACAGGCTTTGGCCAGCTGCTCAGGGCTGAGGAGCAAAGGCAGGACTAAGAGAACACACCCTGCCATGCTGGGTCTATATCAGATCAATGCTGAAAAGGCATAATTCAATGGGGAAAAAATCAGCTATTCCTCTTAAATGAAATGAGGATGAAGGACAGGGCTTGGCAGAATATCTACATCCTCATTTTTGCCTTTCAAGGAGTTGCATTTTTATCACCTGCTTTGGGTCACACTAGTAAATGAACCGTGTATGTCTCATCCAGGACACTGCAATCTCAAATTGAAAGGCTCTGCTGTTTCCAAAACCACATGTCCCTGGCAGATGTGTTCCTGGTCCAGCCCCATTGGAGGTAAAGACATCAATGTCTATCCTCAACACTTTGAACTCCACCCTAACATAAACTGAAATCACCTAAATTGCAATCAGTTTACCATCCTGCTTCTTTGTCTTTTTATTTTTAAACAATCTCTAACTCCAAAAGAATGAAAATGTATTTGTAGTGATAGCAACCTGAGTGGGCATTTTACTTTAATTCCTTTTTTTTCTTTTTTTTTTTTTTCTCCCAAATACCTGAATTATCATGTGGTGTTGTCAGAATCTCTGCTTCAAAGTTCATGCTGGGGAAACTATTCCTGTAAGGAAAGTATAGCACTTCAGTTATTTGAATAACCTGTATGTTTTTTTGAAGCTGCACTGAAAATGCAGAACAAAGGGAAAATGCTCCAGGACAAACTTTCCTATGCTGATAATCCATAATTATTTTGTTCTTTTTTACTAGAGAAAGCCAAAACTTCTTTGTAGCTGATCATAGCCATAGAATCCTCGAGTCAATAAAAGAGTTTGGTTGGAAGGGGCCTCAAAAATAATTTCATTCCAATCATCTGCCATGGGCAGGGACTTCCACTATCCCAGGTTGTTCCAAGCCCTGTCCAAGCTGTCTTGGACACTTCCAGGAATGGGGCAGCCACAACTGGCCACTGCTCCAGTGTTTGTCTGAGATGTGCTGTGGAGGTTTTCATACCCCTGCAGAACCATAGCAGTTCAGCCATTGCAACTGGAGGCATCAGACTGACATTTTCCTTTCTTCATTTTCCTTTGACAGTGTGCCTCATACATAAAACAGGGGTGAGGCAAAAAGGAAGGGATGCATTTAAATTGGAGCAAGGACCTCACTTCTGCAAAGACAGGCTTGGGATGAGGTTCTCTGTGCAGTCACCTCCTGGGTAACCACATTTCGAGATGCACAGCCAGTCTTAGGGGTGATATCCTCTATTATGTGTTTAGACACACCAAGGCTTTGCTGTTAGAAAATGCCTCAGGGCAGGCAGTCTGAGATAGCAAATCCCAGCCCAACAGTCTCTTCTGCCAAGGAAAAAAATCCCAAGTGAAGAAAAAAACAAGGCAGGAGGTGGAAAAGTAAAGAAGGGAGTTTGTAGTAGGGCTTTGAGATACAGATGTGTAGGGACCATGCTGGCCATGTGGCAAGAAGTGGTCACGTGCAAATACTGCACTGCTTTGGTCAATGAATGCAAGAAAATACTGAGATATCCCAGAAATCTGAGACACTGGGGCACTTCCAGTGTCCTGCAAGAGCAGCTGATTTCATCTGAGTTCAGTGCCAAGGTCATGTAATTCATGTCCATGGGGTGTGTCTCTCCTCCACCACCTGGACCTCACCTCTCCTGAAGAAAGACCTCTCAGAAGCTCATCAGGAAGAGGCCAGAACCAGCCCACCTCCATCATCTCCAGCTTGGCTGCAGGCCAATCCCTCCAATTTCCACTCAACCCTCCGACCTCTTCCATCTCTGCCCATCTCAACCCCCAGAGGGTTATTTTGTCCCCTCAGCTGCGTGAGCCCAGCAAGGTGCTTTTCAGAGTAAATCTCCCACTCAAATGCCGAAGGGTAGCGTGGCTTTTCCTGTGCAGGGAGGAACAGCTTGGGGCATGAATTCCATTTCTGACAGGTCAAATGTTTCCAGTCATGCCAGGAGACCTGCCAGGGGACCTGAACAGACTTCAGCACAAGCATTCACCAGCACAGATGATGCCAAGATCTCTTCCACTGACACTTTTGCCATTTCTCCCAGCAGGGGTTAGATTCTGAGACTGCTTAACACTTGCTGCTGGGAAGGTGAAACAGGAACAAATGGACTTCCTCTAAAATCTGGTTAAAATCCAGACCAGATCCTAAAATTTGCAAATAACATTTTGTGCTGGTCCTGCCCACCCCGGGACCCCAACAACCAACAGCTGGACTGAGGCAGGGACTGCCAGGGAGCAGGATGCCCACGGGCAGCTGGTCCTGCCACAGCTCCCAGCTTGCAAGGTTAAACCTCATCCCTTCAGGAACAGAGCTGGGTGCAACATGGACAGCAGCCGCGGGGAAGCCACTTTATTACTTTAGGTGATGCTGCCTCTTTAGTTGAAAAAAAAATTTATCTAGGAAGACAAACTGCAAGAATATCTTCATAACTCATAAACTTCATTATTCCTAAGCTTAGGCTGTGGAGGGGCTAAAGCTGTGCCTCCTTAGCCCCCATCCTTCCCAGGACACGGGCACGCCTGCTGCTCCTCCCGCCTCCCGCACACCCATCAGTGTCACAGAGCCAGCGGGTGGGGAGCTCATCCCGCTCCCCGCGGTACCTCTTCAGCTCCGGAGCGGGCTCCATGCTGCGGTGGGTGCTGTGCGGGGCACGGGGCTGCGCTGATGCTCCTCGTGGCTCCGGGCACGCTGCGGTTCCGCGGCCCGGCAGCGCGGCGGGGGCCGGGCTCAGCCAGGCCAGGCCAGCATGTCCCGCACGGCTCGGCTCGGCTCGGCTCTGCCGGACCTGTGGGGACAGCAGCGTCACCGCGGCAGGGACAGGGGGAAACCCGAGCCCCGGGGGCACAGCGTGTCCTCACGGAGCGGGGGAGACACGAAGGGACGCCCTGGGACTGCCGAACCGTCGGAGCCGCAGTGGCTGAGGGGCGTGAGGCGGGCGGCGCGGGGACCTTTCCGTCCCCTTTTCAATGTGCTGTGAGGGGCACGAGGGAAGGAGCGCTTCCCTGCATCCTTGCCGCTGCTGCCAGCGCATCCCTGCCTTCCCCAGGGATCAGAGCTCCTTGGCTGCCCGGAGACCTCAGCGAGCGATTTTTCCGTCTGTGACTCCGGGCGAAATGGGGCACAGCGGCAGAAACTCCAGCGAGCCCTGCAGCCCCGGCAGCCTGGCATGCCCTGTCCTGCCCCACGCAGCCAGCACGGGGACAGCGAGCCCAGCCCGCTCACTCTGCTTGCTAAACCGCAGGGATTAGAAAGCAAGGAAACATTTCTGGAGACAGCTATCCAGGGCTGGAGGTCCCCACGAAGGTGCAGTGATCACTGTTTGAAATACAGAAAATCCTGGATGCTCCCTGCACTCCTCTCTGGGTTTTTCCCCTAGCTTCACCTGCAGAACTGGTGCTTGTATTGCCTGAAATCCAACAACACGGATATAAAAAGGAAAGGATTTAAAGACTTTTTATTTCCAAGTGAGGTCCACTAGTGGGAAGAACACTATTAGGATCCTCATCATTCCCTGAAGACAACAGGTAGAACAGACTGAGCAGATAAATCCTCCCACCTTGCTGAGACCCCCAGAAGACCTCCTGCTCCCCACACAGATCCCCTAGACCAGGGACCCCCACTGGAGATGCTTCACCATCAAGTGACCTGCCTTGGTTTGCACTAGACTTGGCTTGCAGATGGATTTAAGTTATCCACCTCAAGGCAGGTCCACAGCAGCACATTAAGCTAGAAGCAAACTGCATTGCTACTCTTCAACAAAATATTCAATATATTCCAAGTGAGGGAAGACCAGAACCTCTTTGCTAGTGCACCTTTGGCTCCTGGTGTGACCGTCTGGGCAGTGATCTTACAGCAGTTCATTCAGTCCCACCAGAGATTCCATCCCAGACACCAACCGTGATGCACCTGGAACATCCCAGCCAAGCCCCAAGCGCTGCCCCTGTGGCAGCTTCGTGTCCCCCGGCCACCTCTGCCTTGTCCCAGAGTCCCTCTGACCCCCAACACCACCCCCAGCCCCCCGTGCCAAAGCCAGGGGTGGACACCCCGTGGGTCCCACAGGAAGCCGTACCTCCCGGAGCTGCCGAGACACGTCCAGCAGCCTGGAGCTGCCAGCCCTGGGGAGCCTCCTTGTACACCCACGGGGTGCTGCTCCCCTCCCCGTGGCCCTGAGCCCCCCCGAGCCGGCATTAGCCTCCCAGAGCAGCCTTTGTTCTGCCCACAACAAGGGGACATTGTGGGCAGTGCCCGCTGGCAGCGCTGCCCTGGGAGGATGTCCCTCTGCCAGCCCTGCCTGCGGCCGCTCTGCCCAGCTCGTGACTCAATCCGCTCTCAACTCTGCTTGCCCTGCCAGCTGAAAAAGCTGATTTTTGCTCAGTGAGAGGGAGGGGGGGTGGCTGAAGGCAGAGCTGGGCTGCAAGGGGAGGAAAACAAAGCCACTGTGTTTGCTCTGCAGCTCCGGAGGTCAGTTTGGGGCTGATCCTGCAGAAATGGGTCATCCTCTCTCCCCGGGGCAAGCCTGGCTGAGGCTGGTGTTGCCCGTGGGCCCGAGCCCCTCTCATTTTCCATCTCTGTCAGCTCACCACAACAAGCTTGGACCTGCATCTCCAGGCAGAAAAGCCTAGGTATTGACACCAAATTTCCATGAATTTACCTTCTAAATAGCAATCAGCTCCTAGGCTGATGCTTGTTAGGGGGGTCCTTGGCATTTTTAGAGTGTTGCTGGCAGAAGGTTTAGGACTAAATGGTTTTTAAGGTCCCCTCTAACCCAAACCAATGTATCATTCCATGTTTACTACTTTGTTTTCTGAGACTCTTCCAAATCCACCTAGAACAATCAATTAAAGCTCAGGTAATGCAACTCTGGGTTTCCTGTAACTCCGATTTTCCTGTAACTCCGATTTTCCTGTAACTCTGGTTTTCCTGTAACTCAGATTTTCCTGTAACTCCGGTTTTCCTGTAACTCCGGTTTTCCTGTAACTCCGATTTTCTTGTGAGCAAAGCTCTTCTGTAGCAGTTTCCTGTTTTAATAAAAATGTTCTCATCAGTTAGATGTTTTCAGTTTTCCAGACTAATCCTCTCAAGGACTGTAGTTTTTGTACTCTCCTAGGTGAAATATTTCATGCAAACATGTTATTCTCCATCAAGCAAATTCTGGTAGAGAGAAGGATAACCAGCAATTCTGTAGCCCCAATTTTCCTGATTAGTTAACAAGATTTCTAATTAAGGGAAGAAATGTTGTTTTTCTTTAATCCTTTAATCCTGGGCAGCAGTAGATTTTGGACTTTGAGCGACAGTGTTTTTTAAAATATGTTTATATGGGATATTTTCCTATGGGAAAAAGAACATAATTTCTGATCAATCCTGAAAAAAGGCACTGCAGAAGCAGAACCCATCCCTCCCTGGGGGCAGCAGCCCTCACTGTTGCTGGGCTCCAGACCTGTTTCTGTTCAACCTCCCAAAAGACCTGAAATATTTGTGTCTTGGAGATTTTTTTTTTTTTTTAACACAGCCTTTCCTGCCTCTTTATTAAAGCCTTGATCCTGGTAGAGCTCTTCCAGACCTTTTAAAATGACCCTTTCCAACCCGTTTGACTAGAGGTCCTAACTCAGGTAGTTGTAATTACAGAGCCAAGGTAAGGGCAGAGGGAAAGTCCAACGTGGCTGCCCGCAAAAAAGGCTCTTTGATTCAAGGTGAAGGCCAGCTTTGCTCTGCAACCCACCCAGTATTCAAAAAAGACGTCTCTGAGAGCAAAGACAGATGTGGTAAAATGTGCCTTTTACCCCTCAAAAACTCACATGTCTTCAGCCAGGAAGATACACTTGGAATTTAAATTTCTCTGGCTGTACCTGTGCTGCTGCCAGTAGCATGTGCTGGGAGTCCAGCATGAGCAGGATTAAACACATCCAATGGGAACAGCACTCCAAAACAGGGGTATTTGCAAATCCTACTGCACCAAAACATGAGGGGTTGCCAGCAAAAGAGATTTTGTCCCTAGCTCAAAGTCAGCAGTGCAAATAGTAAGGTTGGTCTCTGAGAGGGTTTTGTGGTTCAAGAGGATGAATTGAGGGGGACAGGACATGAAGGATCAGAATTTAAATTATTTTTACTCACCTGCTGTTAAAGCAAGGCTGAGCCCAGCCATCTCACCCCATCAGGGATCTGAACACTCCGAGCAGCCAAAGCATCCCAGGAAAAGCCACTCTGCCAGGCAAAAATATGTTACAAAATTGGAATATCTCTTGGAATGTACATGGATGATGAGCCACATTTCCATGGGGAAGCAGAGAGCAGTGGAAGGGTGGGCATGAGCCCAGTGGGAGATGCTCACCTTTCACAGACTGGGCTGCTCTTCTGTGAACCTTTCTGGTCTGTCCCACTCTTAAAAAGAGTAACCTCAGCTAAATTCACTCTTCTTTGGCAGCTGGGTCAAAGATTCTTTTCCATTGGCGTTCTGTCATCTCTCAAACCCTGAGGAGCATTTACAAAAACAGATAAATCCAGCACCTTTGGCACATGGAATTTAGTAATATCTGCCATCCAGCAGATTGCACAGGAGAGCAGGTCCCAATCAGGTACCACGGATTTATTTTACCCAAAGCCACTAGATGGGGATGCAAGGACACTTTTCTGCGCTCTGCCATGCCTTGATCCCATCACGTTGAGCCGGAGCTGGCCTTTCCCACTCTCAGGGGCTGCTGTTGTCTTTCCTTTTTCTCTTTAGGAGCTGACAGAGGTCATTTGGAAACTTATCACTCGCTGAGTTCTCATCCTGTAGGGATCAGGCCTCAGGCAGCAGTTAGAGTGCAATTGCTTCTTGCTGAATATTATTCCCTGCACCAAGACTTAGGAGGAGTAAAGGGTTTGCCTTTCAGTTTGTGGATTAGTCTTCTTTTATAGGCTGTGGAAAGAAAAGGTACTTGAGATTGAACACAGGGGAGAAAATGGTATTCAGCAAACTGGTAATCTCTGAAAATGTCTGTACTTCGGAGCAGTTAACTGGGGGGAAAAGTCAGGAGATTTCCTCAGTAGTCAAATCTTTGAGCAATTTTTGTTGTTTGTTTGTTTCTCCTCTTTTGAAATCCACAGTTGTCCTAAGAATAAGCAAGAGAAAATCAGGAGAATTGGTTTGGCAGAGGCTTAGGCAGGACCAGCCCTGCTCTCCAGGGCAGGAGCTCTCCACAGAGGTGCCCCAGGAGCACATTTAGGCTGCAGGAGTCCTTACAATGCATCAGAAATGCTGTGGCAGTGAGGAGGGCTCCAGCCCTACAGTAATTGTCAGATCTGACCTCCAGTCACCTTGGCCTTCTGCAGTGAGCACCCACTCTCACTATTTTATCTCAAGTGTCAGGATATTTGGTGCTTATATTAATTCCCAGCTCCTGAAGTTCGGTGAAACATAAAAAAAAACCCTCTTCTAGCAAATATTTAACAGCAAAATTCCAGCTTTGGGAGTATGCTAAGGTACCCAAAATGCACTCCAGGCTTCAAAACACAGAAAATGCTTTGAAAGAAATAAAAAAATTGATTCGTTTCAGAGCAAGCTCATGAATGCTTTCAGCGGTTGGCAGGGAGGGAGAGTGGGTGTCAGGGTGTCTTTGGGAGTCTGAGAAAAAAGGCTCTGGTAAATACCCCGAAAGAAAATTAATCTTGTATCATAACAATCCATTCAGGAAAGTGGGAGAACAAATATTATCAAAATAAATGTCTTCCCTACTCCACATGCCCAAAATATGGGGCTAATGCTGCCAGTTCATGGCAGTCACTGTTTTAAGGGAGAGCAGAGGCTCCGGGGACTGTTTGGTGTTTTCAACTGAGTCTCCACTAATTGCTAAAACCAGATTGCTCTACTTCATTAAGCATGAACAGAAAGGCAGCTGCTTCTCCTGGGCCTGAGGGTGAGGAGGTTGCAGGGCCAGGGCTGCAGGAGCCCTGGGATGGCAGCAGGGGCCGTGTCCCTCCCTCTCTGCCTGGGACACCGCGGGCTGCCCGCCTTCCCTGCCAGGGCATGCCCAGCAGCTGCAGCAGGCACTGCAGGTTCCAGCTATTCCTCCTCTGTGCTTTTCCCTCACTGCTTAGCAGTCTCCTCATGGTGACAACAGAATGTCTGTTTTCCAGGAACCCATTTTATGGATTAGCCATGGAAGGCACTTGCAGCCCTCCATAAAGCACGCTGACACGCTCTCCGGTGTATTCCCAACTCGACTGAAAAATTGATCAAAGCTGATAGAGTTATAGGGCCCTGTGTCCCTCTACAATCTGCTGCTGTGCTGATCAGCCCTTGCAGAGGCAGCAGAGCCAAACCCTGCAAGAACCCTGTGTGAAAAATGCACCTCCATCCTGCCCTTGGCTTTGCACCCTGGGGAGGGCCACGTGGATGATGTGCAGGATGTGTCCCCCCTCCTCCCCCAGCTGCTGCTGGTTCTCCTGGAGCCAAGCTCCCCGTGGCATTGTGGGGATCCCCAAAATGCAGCAGGGAGTGCCAGCAGGGCCCTGTGCTGCCACGAGGCACTGACACCATGCGCAGCGTGCCCAGGTGTCGCCACATTTCTCTTCACAGAGAAAAGCAAGGCACAGTTCTTTCCAAGAATATTTCTGGGTTTCACATTCTCTGGAGCTCAGAGAAAGGAAAACACAATTCTTGTCTTATTTGCTGTGCCTGTGTTGTGCCAAAGTAGAATGCAATGTGGAGATTGTTTACGCAGAGTGATGGTGTTTTGTTTCCTTGCCCTATACAGGGCCAGGTGTGTGTGTGTGTGTTGGGGCTGTCTGCTGACAGTCGCCAGATTCTGGGCAGTTGTGTGCAGCTGAGTGCTTGGCAGATTCAGTTTAGATGTAATGTAATATAGTGTAATATAATATAGAATAATACAGTATAAAAAAGTAATTAATTATCCTTCTGATAAGATGGAATCCTCCTCATCATTCCTCCCTGGCATGGGCATCGTCCTGATTCGATACCCAGGGCTGGCACATCCTCACCCGGGTGAGGGCTTGGCCTCATGTGTGTCCTGCATCCCCTGTCCCATCTGCTCCAGCAGCAGCTATTAGCAGAGACTGCTTAAACTGCAGGAATATTCAGCAAAACCATTAAATGTGGGCATAGGTCTGCTGGAGAAGATGGGATGCCATGCAGCAGAGTTGGACCTCATCAAAGCCTTTTTCCTTTTCCTCCCTGCCTCCCAACAGCTCTTGCATTTGCTCATGGAGAATATCAGTCCCTTGAAGCACAGTCTGTGGCCCATTTCATCCCAAAATCTCCTGGGTTTTGGGAGGGCAGCTGGGTGTTGGCAGTGCTGTCTCTCCCCAAGCATCCTCTGGTGCCCCAGCCCTACAGAAGCACTTCCTTCTTCTGTTTATTAATTACAGTTTGATTTCTGCTGCAATGCCAAATGAGCACTGAACAGCAAATCCAATCCCTGATTCAAAGAGCTTCCAAATGAGGGGTCAGGTGGGATACAAAGGATGTTAAAATAACTGACAAGGGATCAGAAGTGGATGAGATAAAGGAGGAGATAAGGCACTCGCCTCCCGTCTGAAATGTGCGGCCAGAGCCAAAATGCTCCTCAGTGTGCTGTAAATGATCCTCACTCCCTAGACTGCCAAATTCAGATCAATAACTGATCAATAAGCACTCACAGACCAGTGCCAGGGCAGGAGCACTGCTGTGGGAGGGCACGGGGCTCTGTGCTGCCTTCCAGTCACACACAGCCAATAGCAAAAGGGAGATGCTTGGCTTTTCACCTCTTTGGAGTCACAGGATCACTGAGTTGTTTTGGTTGAAAAAACCCTTTAAGATCAAGTCCAGTGGCTAACTCAGCACTGCCAGACAATTAAACCATGTCCCCAAGCACCACATCTTTTAATGCCTCCTGGGATGGTGACTTACAGCCTCCAACAGCTTTATTTAGACATGGCTTTTAAGTTATGCCAAAATATTATCATATGATTTTATCAGACAAAAAAAAAAGTACAGTGATGACTAGTTTCAGCACAGGGAGCAAAGAGGTAATTTTACAATTGTTTCTGTTCATGTGGATACATATACAGCATATTCAAGAAAAAATGGGGATTTTTGCTGCAAGTATTGAGCACAGGCAACCTTCTGCCACCTTGCAAAATGCTGGATGTTGTCCAGTTTCTAAGCTGTGTGCTGTTGTAACACACCTGAGCAGTTCATTTATGTTTACCTGAATCCTGACAAAAATAAAAGGATCTTCTCAGTGCTGTTTGTTCCCCTGCCATTCCCTCCAGCCATGACCAATTTCTGATGGCTTCCCCCCGTGTCCTGCAAGCTGCACAGATCCAGGGGGCTGGACACCACATCTGCAGCACCGAGCAGATCCCTGCAGGCTCCCTGTCACTGTCTGGGGTGACCTTGGCCAGAGAGGGCTGCAGGATCAGCCCCAGCACCCCTTGGAGGCAAAGCGGGCAGCATGAACCCTGGACCACATTAAGGTGCTTAATATCTTTTCAGACAAGGATGCTATTTGAATCATCATTACAGCAACTGTGATTTTTATTGCACCAAGTCCTTCATGGCCACCGAGGTGATGACAGGTCCTGGTGGCCCCAGCTCCCCCATCCATCCTTGCTCTCTCAGGTGGCTACAGAATCTCATTTCCTTTCCCCCAGCCAGATTTTAACCAGTTACCCCTGAAAGGGTCTGACTGCTGAGGCAGGGGCTGGTCCCCAGCTCCAGGCAGGTGTGAGGAGTCACAGAGGAGCAGCACCAAGCATTTCATTGACCTCAATGTGTCAAGACCACAACTGCTTCAAAAACCCCAGGGAATAAAAGCAAATGAGGCAGCTCTGGTGAGAGCTGGACCCCTCTGAGCTGAGCAACACTCTGTGGCTCATGCCATCATGCTCATCCTGGCCCAGCTGCTGCAGATGCCGTGTTTGCCCTCCTTGGGGTCAATGTCCTTGATTGCCTGCACTCACATATTCCCAGGGTGTGTGTCCCAAACAACACTGCAGAGGCTCCTGGAGGTATCTCCTGCAGCTTTTGTGCTTTTCTAAGAGTGAGGAGGGAAGAAGCTTGGTCAGCTCTGGCCCATTCCCATCTGCAGGATTTAGTGGGATTCCGAGCTGTTAGCAAACCTAACCCAGACCTAAGGTTTTCATCTCTTCTCCTTCTTACATGGTACAAATGTCAGGGAGCTTTCCTGAAGCAACAAAGATACTTTTGATCTTGATTACTAGCATCAGCTACAGAGAGAAAATTAGAATTCAGGATTTGTCACCAGCACTTCAATTATTCTGCGTTATCAAGTTGTCACCAGGCCTTTAATTATTTTTCAGTTTATATCTAATTTCCCACACTATGATTGCTTTAGCAATGTTAAGGTAGATCTGCAACTGTAATGGGAAATGTCCAAGTCCTTTATGATGCTGGGGACTGGAAATGACAATGTTAATAAAATTCACACATCTCCTGTGCCACAAGCCCTCATCAATACAGTGTTGATCTGCAGTTGACATGCTATTTAATTATGCTCTTTTGGTACCAATAAACACTTAATAATATATTCAAAGTGAGTAAACAGGATATAACACTGACTGTGATTCTGCATCTATTTAAAGGCTGGGCACAAGACCATAAAATCTCACTTTCAAAGCCTTTCAGCATTTGACTTTGCCTTTTGGACACTGGGAGCATCATTCTGTCCAGGGTATGTGCACCCAAGCCACGGCCAAGACAGGGGTTGTGCTACAGAGGCTCACAGAGGATTCAGCAGTGATTAACACCAATTATGCAGAGAGTTATCACCGTGTGCAGAGATCATTTGTTTTAACACACCAGGCAATTTTGACTCATCAAAACATTATGCAAAGAAGGAAGCTGATAACAATGATAGAAACTCTCACAGACCTCGCCAGAGCCAGCAAAGAGGCAATTTGCCACGTTTCTCACCCAGTCCAGAGCACAAAACCGGTGGATTCATTACACCTGCTGTGGATCCCTGTCCAGGGGAGGCCCTGAGGAGCTCTTCTGCTGCTGTGCAATCCGTAACACTGGATCTCTGGGGGAAGGTACCAAACAGCCCTTTTCTCCTCTTTTCCCCCAAAAAGGCTTTTAGCAGTCAGGGCCCTTTTCCTCTGATGTGCAGGGGATTGAGGACACAGCAGTGAGCAGCCTGTCCATCCAGGCTGTTTCCCAGACCAGTATCCAGACCCATCCCCAGCAGGCCCAGGGCTCCCAGAAAACTGGGAAAAGCCTGTGAATTGCTGGGCACAGTCCTGGCCCAGAAACCTGACACACAGCAAAATCAGGAGCTTGTGTCCAGCCCTGCCCCATTTTACACAGTGTTTGAGCATCCTGGAGCTACAACACAGTGAGAAAACCTTGAGCAGCTCAGCATGACCCAGCCTGGGTTCTCCCAGTCACCACCACAGTTTCATCTTTAGCTGGGGTTTAGGATTTGTGAGGCTTGCAGGTGCCTGTCCACTGCTGCTCAAATACTATTTGCCATAATTTACTTTCTGTCTAATGACACTTCTTGCCCAGAACTAATGAGCAGATGTAGGAAATCACCTTTCTAACCAGCACCTCCATTCCCAGCCTCCAGCGCCCTCTGCAAATAAATTTTGCAGATTTGAGATTCAAGTTCATGTTGGATCACCAGTGCTGATCTCCCTGAGATGGGGAAGCAAGCTTGGGAACACCAAGTGCTCAAGGTCATTGGATCTTTTACACTGCTCCTCCTTCCACTAGCTGAGGTAATGTCACACACACCTGGCAGGGCATTTGCATCCCCAGAAGCACCACGATGCTCTGAAGATGTGCCATCCGGGCATCTTGACCCACAACTGGGTCCTTCCCCCCCAAAAATACCTGCACTGCACAGATGTGGATGATTAGCACCTGAACCAGAACTAACTTCTCAGAAAATTGTACTTATTGCAGGACAAATTGAGTCTGCTCTGGCAGAAGCCAGAATAATTGCTCAGGGGAGCATGGGGCTTATCCAGCAGTTAATTCATTATTTGTACCTGCCCAGAGCCAGGATGGAAACAGCAGGAAGGGCAGCAGCAAACAAGGTACAAACTCCAGTACCTCAAAACCAATTTGCTCACTTAAAGGCTTATTGCCATCGCTGCAAGGGGGCAAAACACCTTCACAAAGCCCTCGTGGGTGGCAAAATACAGGAGGGACAAGCTTTATCCTGTGTTTCTGTGATAGGCTCTACAGATTTGGATGCAATTAATGCTGTATTTTTGGGCTTTGCCATATCTTTGCATGCACCAAAAAGTCAGAGTTACGAGAGGAAATGCATTTTAAGTCAGGGTGGATCCCACCTTCCTGACAGTGATGAGTCAGCCAGCACCTGCCAGCAGCAGCTGTGGCTGGCCTTGCCATGTGTCAGGAATGATGCTTTAGAAAGCAACAGAAGTTTGGAAAAGGTGTTAAAACCCAACAGCACTGCGGGTGTGCAGGCACCGAGCTCTGCCATTGCTGATCACAGCAGGGCTGCCTTCCCTGCCTGCTCCTGAGGGCTCCCCTTTGTGCAGCTCTCAGAACAGATCCTCGAGGGACTGGGGCACCTCCACAGCTGCTTGGGGTGACCCCACAGTGTCCGCTGGCTGCTTTGGGGTCCCCCCTGTGCTTGTGGGCCCCAGGAGGGGCTCTCACCCAGCTCATCCCAGAGCCACTGATGAGGAGACAATCCGTGCTGCCAGGGCCTGGCTTCTTCAAGAGTCTCTGGAAGATGTGGGAAGTCAATTTTAAAAAACCAAACCAACAGCTGAGCCATTCATCAGGGCACACAAACAAGCTCAGGCAGCAGGCCCTGTGTGAGTCCAGCCTGGCCTGGAGGCAAAGCAAAGCTGCTCTTACCTTTAACAGCCCTGACAAATTGGAATAGGATGTGTCTCTATTGAACGTGGATATTTCCCCACTGCTTTTTCTTGTAGCCTTGACTGGTGCAGGGAATCACCATGAATCTTCGTTTGCTTTGCTGCATTCACACTGGGCTTAAAATCCTAACACTAAATCCCCTCGGCAGGGGGCTGGAACTGGATGATTGTTAAGGTCCCTTCCAACACAAACCTTTCTGTGATTCTGTGAGTCTATCAAATAGACACTATTTTGGCTAATTATCCTCAAGATCTTAATACATTAGCTCTAGCAGATATATTATTGCTCAATACTTTTACAGAATTTAATTCTGTGTTAATGGGGAACAGTGAGAATGCTGCCAGCTCTCATTCCCATGAAATGGAATGCAGGACTGCCAGGTGAGTGGGCAATAGCCAGGGATAGGCACAGGGAGGGCTCAGAGCACATCAGGACAGTGTGGTTGGGGCAGGTGGCCAAGGGGACTTCCCTGTGTGACAGTTTTTAATTTTATTTGAGAGAATGTGTTAGTTAAAACAATCTTGGGAAGGTTCATACCATTTTTTCCTGTGCATTACACGGCTATTTTTTGCTAAAGCAGCAACAATTAACCTGGTTGTCGCCCTTGCGATTGTAGATAGTGAAGATATTGCATTTTTCTATTCCTTAAAAAGGAATGCTTCCCACCATGGAAAAGGCAGTTTTCACAACATGAGCATGTTTGACTCAGCAAGGGCGCCTGTGTTGCACCCTATTAGCACAGCTTTTCCCACCAGTTCCCAATGGAACAGAAGAAAAAGCAATATGAATTCATGGAATGCAGCTTTCAGGAAAAACATAGAGAGAAAAGAATAATAAATCCAGCCACACAAACCACCCTCATGGCCCTCATCCCTGCTGCAGCACAGAAAGGCCACTCCAGAGAGCTGCAGGCTGCACTAACATGGAGCGCTGCCCTGTGTGTGTGAGGAGGGTTTCTCTGCTTCACCCTCTGCCTGGAGAGCAGCTGGATGTATCCACAAGGAATGGGAAAGTTCACATCTCAGCAGCAGCTCTGTGCATGGGGAGAGATTGAGCACATGGAAGGTCAGGGGAGGCAGAGCTTCCAGGACTGCCACAGAATCACAGAATCAGTGAGCTTGGAAAAGACCAAGATCATCAAGTCCTGCTGTAACGCAGCCCTACCATGCTCACCGTGAGCTCAAGTGCCACAGCCACACACCTTTTGAATACTTCCAGGGATGGTGACCCCACCACCTCCCTGCACAGCCTGCTCCAGTGCCCGACCACTCTTCCCTTGAAGACAATTTTTCCTAATACCTAATCTAAACCTCACATTCCTTGGACATCCCTTCTCCTTGGACTACAGGAATGAGAAAGCATTTCACCTCCCCATAATTCTTCTTTATAGTAGGAAGGTGTCAGTTTGTTGTCTTGGTAGCAGAGGGAAGTATCACAGCCAGGCATTTTTCTGTCTCAGGGGGTGATTCACACAGGAGCCATGGCAGCTGAGCTGTCCCTGTCCTGCTGAGGGGACAGCCAGGGGTGATGGCTTCAGGTCATCCTGCAGCTGTCCCATCCCAACAGCACTCACAGCCCACCCTCACAGGGATTGCCCAGGAAGGGGCTGAGGGGCCCAGCACAAGGGACCCACCATTTCCTCCTCTGCTCATCTGCACATTGCACCTTCCCTGCCTTGGCTTTTCAACCTCCCCTGGGTATTTTCTGCTCCCAAGCTGATGCTCATCCCTGTGCCTCTCACACGGAGAAATGGGTGATGTGGGGAGGGAGCTGCTGACACAGTGAGGGTCTCACTGACTGCAGCACACCCTTGCACAAGAGAACCCAGGTGTTTGCCCAGGAGTTTGCCCAGGTGTTTGCCCAGGTGTTTGCCCAGGTGTTTGCCCAGGTGTTTGCCCTGGCTCCTGCTGGCAGAGCCCCCCAGGCCAGCCCCACTCTGAGCACTGACAGCAGAGGAGCTGAAACCAGCCCTGTACTTCAGCAGCCAAGTTTGCTTTCAGCTGGGCAGTGCTTTTCCCTTAGGAAAGCAGGACAGAAGGGATCTCACACCATCAGCGTGGTGAAATTGGTCATTTGGGGAGTAATTTGGGTGCATGGCCCCACATCCAGGGCCAGACAGCAACAGCCCTTCAGCTCTCCCTATGGATTCAGCTCCCTAAATGGAGCTGCCAGGTCAGAGCACACTGATCCATCCTCATCCAAGCACCTATTTAATATTCATCATGTTACAGGGGGACATTTTTATGTCGGGAAAAACACAAAATGCTCTCCCAAAATGACTCAAGGGCAATAAAGAATAAATTGTCTTTAAACCTGTATAAGGGATGCTGAAGTCACAAACAAGGCATAAAATAATATGGGGGTGGAAAGTGCTTTTTCCTTATTAGGTTTATCAAAGTAAAACTAGGCTGGTAAGCTTGCTCTATCAAGCAAATGGATGTTGCAGAAAAAAAGGAAATGAAAATTCTGATCCATATTCATTGTTTCAGTGTCAGTAAGGGAAAAAAACCCACTTTAATCTTTTTTGGTCTCAGAAAGCTGATCCAAAGTTTTATATCAAAAAAAGGTAAGCAAATCTGATAAGAAATGAAAGATAATTAATAGAAACAAAGCACGCAGCAGACAGTGTCTAATATTACACAAAATGTCAAACACAGAACATGCTTGACTGCACCAAGCCACAGATCCAGGCACTGACAGCATCTTAATAGGGATTTCTTTCCCAAAGCTCCCAGCACTGGCCCAGCATCACTGCTGTCCCTGGCCCATGGCTGGCAGCAGAGCTTATCTTCAAACACAATAGATTTTTCTTTCCTGTTTAAGTTTTAACACAGCCCTGAAGGCAGTACCCAAACAGTCACACCCATGGAACTGCAGCACCCATGGAATTAAGCCAGGCTGATTCCTGGTTGGGAAGAAACTCATGCCCTGAACAGCAGAAGTGTAAGGGAGAAGAGCACTGGTGACAGAATAGAATAGATTGGAAAAGTCCTTTGAGACCATCAGCCCCAAATTCTCCTCAGCAGTAATCCATGTCCAGGTGCCACATCAACACGGCTTTTAAAACACCTCCAGGGATGGGACTCAAGCACTGCCCTGGGCAGCCTGTTCCCATGCTTGGCCACCCTTTTGGTGAAGAGATTTTCCCTGACATCCAACCCAAACCTCTCCTGGTGCATCCTGAGGCTGTTTCCTCTTGTCACTTGCTACCCAGAGAGCCTGGTCCTCACCTGGCTCCAGCCTCCTGTCAGGGAGTCGTGGAGAGTGAGAAGGACTCCCCTGAGCCTCCTGTGTGTATTTTTCATCTCTACAGATTTATAAATTAACACATTTCTTTCTGTAAAACAACAGGACAGACAAGTTTCAAGTCATTCCCACACGGTGCAGCTGAGAGTCAGGAGGGAGCTGGTCCTACACCCAGCACTGCATCCCCTGTGCTCTGGGCTGCAACCTTCCCCATTTCACGTCAAATTTCACAGCATTTGTCTCCCACCACCCTCCCTCCCCCAAAATCCACCTTCCCAGGTTCACATGATTAGGTGAGACAGGCAGTTTCCTGGTTTTTGATTTTCAGAGACCTTAGAAGAGATCCAAGAAAACCATTGCAAATAGCAGCCCTTCATTTCCAAATCACGCTCTGCTGGTACATCAGAAACACTGCACAAATTTGCAGTAATGAAGAGATTGAGGTTTTGTTGGATTTAGGGCCTTTTTAGGTCAGTGAGGATTCCTCTTGCACGCAGAGGAATGACAAAGGAATGGGAGTTTGATCTCTTTGGCCTTTATAGAGCCCACTGAGGGCAATGAACAGATCTGTTCTTTCCCCAGCATCTGTCTTCGGTCCCACAGGCTCATCAGCAGACTTTTGTGCACATCATCTACTCCTGCAGAACACACAGAATTACTGGAGAGCAGTTTATGTAAATATACTCTCTCCTCAGAAGAGAACAGTGTTTCTAATGACAAATTGAGTGAAATCTCACTTGGCATGAAGCAAATAAAGTAGTAAATATTTCAAGTTACCGCTCTGCAGCAATGGAGACTGCATTTAAAATTAATTGCTGTGGATCTGCCATATCATAAAAAGAAACGGAGTGACAACACAACCGTGATGTGACACATCTGCATTACAGCTTTTCATCTCAATTCTGTCTTCAACAGGCTCCATCAGCTGCCTGGATTTGGTATATGAAGTGATATTTTCAGCCCATCTCTACTGGAGGAGCAGCAATGAGAAGCCTGCCTGAATGTCACCGCTGTCAGCGCGAGCGCAGCGCCAGGCAGGGGGCACAGCTCACAGAGATGGATGCGGCTGCTGCTCCTCTGCTCAGCCCATCAGGCACAGCCCCTGCAACACAGACCTGAGACAGGACTGGACTGAGTTATAAAAGCCCATTTTCTCTGCTCCAGGACTGTCAGACACTGGGAGATGAAGTGGTTTACCCAGTTAAAAAGGTGGTGTGGGGCCATTAGAGAAAACAAGAGATTGCTGTGCATTGCTGAGGCATGACCTGGCTCTGCTGTGACTCTCCCTGGCAGTCCCTCAGCATGTTTGTCACTGGCAGGGATGGCTCATACACAGTCTCAAGGTCTCAGCAAATGTCCTTCTTATATCTCTCAAATCAAACATTTCACCGGTGCTTCAGCTGTGCTACAACACCCACAAGTTCTGTGTAGTATCAAGGAAGAAAAAACCCTCTGTCACAGAGGAATCCCTTCTCCAAAGTCCTGCTTATAGTTGCTTGCAGGACAAGGCCTCTGTTTCAGCAGAGGAAAGATTTAAAGCATCCACTATTAACAGGAAAAACACAGATGTTGACAGATGCAAATGCTTTTCTCAAAGCACAGATGACCATAAACTGAATCTCTGTTGCATCCCATCAATGAAGCAATCCTGGATTTCCATCCTCAGGTACACCCCAAGTGCTTCACTTAGACAAATTTGGACTTACTTGGTGTACCCAGTGTAAGCCAAGAAGTTCAACCCTTCCACGACAGAAGAGCAGCCACAGGCAATGTTTCTCAGGGAACATTTGTATCTCTCACTGGTCTGACCTGTCAATTGCTGGAATGTTTGTCTCTAATCCAGTCACTGAGCTAAATTGACTTGTAATGTAGAAAGCAAACGCAAATTGTGTAATTAAATCACTTAATTTGCCACATGAGGCCTTTCAGGATCAATGCACTCATATTCAGAAAGCTCAGTGAAGGTGGAAAACTCTCAGGAAGCAGCAGGTAACAACGTATGAACGGTCTGATCATCTCTAAATGAGATGAAATGAAGTCAATAAGAATCATTTACTGACTTCAGATCAGATCCATCCCTCCTTTGCCACCTCAATTATGGGTTCACCTGATGCTACAACAGTGACAGAGAGTGTGAATTCCTGCTAAACCTGAGCTCCAGAACAGTTACCAAAGGTTTTTTGCAATGGAGAGAGGAAATGCCACATCATCCCCTGGCCCAATCTGGCTTCTGAACAGTGCTGTGACCACTGGGCAATGGCAGCATCCTGGAAACAGCATTTCTGGGCTGCACTCATCTGCTTGCACGCTTCTGCAAGAAAAGCTACTTGAAGCCTGCTCACATGGGGTAGGAGCCAGGTTGCACGCAAACATTATAAAATCATGAAGGCCATCTTCATCTGCAAAATGCACGCTGGGTGCTCCACTTCACCCACATGCTGTTGGAAGATTCTTCACTGTTATTATGTCTGAGGAGTTTTTTCCAAGTGCCATGCTGGCAGGTGACAACCCCAGCTCTCATAACATGCATGTGAACTGTCACGAAGCAGAGGAGAATAGCAACAATTTTTCTTATTGGAGGAAACTCAATCTTATTTTTCATTTCATCAAAACATCTCTTCACAGGCAGGATAAATCCCATAAATTGCTTTAACCTCCACGTCTGCCTACAGCCCATCATGATTGGAACAAAACATGTAATCAAAGCAAATGAGCATAATTACCAATGTCTGCAAATATGGGGGTTTGAGTTATTTTCTCAGACATTTCATATATGGCCATTTTACTATTGGTTTACATTTAAAAATATGAATAACTCTATTAGATTGTGGGATGAAAGGCACACATTAAAAATTCCCACAGAAAGCATCCCATTGCTGTGATTACTGTTATAACTATTCATTCAAATCTACTCTTCTCTCCCCAAATGTAAATGTAACCAGATCACAAAGTAATCTTTATATCTAAGTAATAACCTGTTCCCAGGCAGAGTGGGGTTCCTTGCTATCAGATTTCACAGCAAGACACTTCTTTCATTTCTACCAGGCAGGAACAAGGAATACTGTGTGCTGTTCCATTTATCCAGTGGCAGCTCCTGCAAATGCCCCGGGTGTTTTACACTCACCTTTCTAGTCCTGGTTATCCTGATGGGTCAAACAGATTTCTCTCAGGCACGCTCGCAGCTGTACAACTTTCTCAAGAACTGACACCTCCCTGGCACGTCCCACCCCCTCTGTGCAGAAAAAACCAGCAGGAATTACCTGGGACTCCCTTAATCTCCCAGTCTGGCAGCAGCAGGAGGCACAGCCCGTCACCAGCGCCAGGGACCAGGCCCTGTGACATCTCAATAGCTCCGTGGCACGGCTGGTGGCACAAGCCATGTCAGCAGCTAAGTGACAGTCGCTGAGTCACCTGCCAGGTCGTGGCTCCGGGAATCAAGGAGCACATCCATATGGATGGCACACGACAGCCTGGGCTCGGGCAGATCTTCACAGAGGTGACATCAATCAAGCTCCTGTGCAGGACAGGTGCGTGTCACGGCTGTAAGACGTGGAAGTTCATTCATTTAAATTACATTTTAAACCAGACAGAGCCATAATCTGTCCTGTGGCACGTTAATACATCAGGTAGCCTGATCCATCTCTCAGAAGGTCCTGAGTGAGGTAATTTTTTTCTGCATTATAACCTCCCAATTGAAAACAGGACTTAAAATTATATTTAAACTATGTTTCTCCTTCCACTCACAAGCGCAAATTATATTGTACATTTAGAAAAAATACAATCAGAGGGCTGGAGCACCTCTGCTATGAAGAAAGGCTGCAAGAATTGGGGGTTTTCAGGCTGGAGAAGGCTCCAGGCAGACTTGGGAGCCACTTCCAGTGCCTTCCCCTTCCCCTAAAGGGCTCCAAGTGAGCTGGAGAGGGGTTTTGGACAGAGGCATGGAGTGATAGGACAAGGGAGAATGGCTTTGAAGGTAAATTTAGATTAGGTATCTGGAAGAAATCCTTCACTCTCAGATGCTTTCCCTCACAATCTCACAACACATACACATGTTGATGGGATGCCCAAGCTGGGAGCAGAGGAATTCCTTCCTGAAGGACCAAGACCTCTCCCCTGTCTTCAGCAGGGGACAGCACCAGCCCCAGCTACTTCAGCAAAAAGTTCAGAAATCCCAAATAGGCAAGAATTGGAGTAATCCTTTCTCCATGTCAGGACTCATTTTGGACAATGAAAGGCAGGAATTGACTCCAGTGCTCCCACAGGATGTTGGGAATCCCCCCCAGCAGGATACCCAGGGCTCTTACAAAGAGCAACAACCTTGGCATCTGCCTAAGTGACCGATTCCTGCTGTTGCACTATGCTACATTCTCAGCCTCACAGACCCTGCAGGGCCACTGGTTCAATTTCACAGCTTAATTCAATCCCAAATTATCAAATACATGCAATTAAATTACCTTGTGACATTTGAATCAGCAGGCTGCCCAAGCTGGATGAGGAGCAGACACGGATTCCCACACAGACAGCGCACAGCAGCAGCCACTGCCTCCAGCAGCAGCCCCACGAGCCTTCCCTGCTGCTTTATTTTATTTTACCAAGTCAGACAGATGCACTCATTTCCTGGGCATTTCTGAACAATTCCCTGAAGGGCACCAGTGAACTGCAGCAGATTTGGTCTCATCCCCATGCACCAAGCCCTGCCTGCAGCTCTGCCAGCAGCGCCCAGCCCAGCGGGAACCGTGGCCAGTCCCCTTGGCCAGAACGTGCCCAGGTGGGGACACAGAGGGGGAGAGGGGCCCCAAACTGGACCACACCCCCAGATCCATCTCCTCAATATGAACACACTTTGCAGGGCTGCACCTGGAGCTCCTCACCTCCCCCAGGATCCGACATGTCCCGCACTGGACACAGAATCACTGAGTCACACGACAGTGTGGGTCACAAGGGGACTTCAATGTCTGCCTCCCTGCTGTGGGCAGGGGCACCTTCCACTACCCCAGGGTGCTCCAAACCCCATCCAGCCTGGCCTTGAACACTTCCAGGGGCAGCCACAGCTTCTCTGGACAACCTGTGCCAAGTCCTCACCACCTTTACAGGGAAGAATTTCTCCCTGGTATGTCATCTTAACCTTCCCTCTGTTTGAAGCCATTCCCCCTTGCCCCGTCACTCCGTGCCTCTGTCCAAAGTCCCTCTCCAGCCCTCTTGGTACTCCCTTTAGGCACTGGCAGGTGCTCTGAGGTCTCCCCAGAGCCTTCTCTTCATCATAGTTTGGACTGTAATTTACTCTGATGCTGAGGGCAATGACCACATGTTCCAGCTGTCATTTTTGGTATTATTACACCAACTTGCCCACTCCAGTGCCTTGCTGAACAGCAGGCTTAATTGAGCTCATTCCTTCATTATTCAGAGAGTACCACTCTGCTGACAGGGTATCCCACAGACAAAACATATTAAGATCTGTCAGGGTTGTTCCTAATGGCACCAGATCATTACTACCCTTGTAAGTCTTCCTCTGTAGATGTTACTCAATGCTTCACTGCAGGGCACTCTTGAAAAAAGATTTAGGATCCCAGTGTTACTGGGAAACACCAGATCCTGGTTAATATTCCATAAATAGTTACAGCTGTAAGGTGGAAAGCAGGGCCAGCAGAACATCTTCAGGGCCAGAAACACGAGACAAGCTCCCCTCACAATTCCATCAGCCTTTCTTTGTAATGATGGAAGAGAAAAGCACATTCCTGACCCTGCCTTAGTGGCACAACACCATCTCAGCTGGATGCTGCAGGAGCAATGCTGGGTGGGTGGGATCCTGACCTAGGGCAGGAAACCTGTCTACAATTCCATCATTTTTTCAATAAAACCATAACATTCCAGCCACTTTACAAAGCTGACAAGATGAGCAATGCCTTCTGCCCCAGTCTTACCCATCTGTTGTGATGATCCCAGGTACCTCTGGATGGGGAAGGACCACACAGGTGCTGGGCTGGTAACAATTCTTCTTTTTCTCTTCTGATTATTGGAATGAGCAGCAGCATTGAGTTAAAAATAAGACCAAGCATTCTCCAGACCTGCAATTATTCTCTCGACTTGTACTTGTCTGTACTCTTTCTCTCACTAATCACTGCAGCACAAAATAATGCCAGAGGAGTTTGAGATCCGAGGCCAATCTCAGCTCAGTAAATGACTAATAACACAAGTCGTTTACACACATTTAATTCAACATACCAGAAGCAATTTTCTCACTCTCTTTAGCATTTTATTTGCTTATAAATACAAGTCAATACCACAAGATGGCACTTTCTTACTTGCAACACACACTATTATAAACACTTACCCTCTTCAAATGTTCCCAGAATTTTACGACATGTAACTTCTCAGTGGTTCTGAAACATTTAAAAAAGCAAGACCTTCTACAAACTGCATTTGTGTTTGATGTATATTAAATGAGGTCAGGTAATTAAATTCAAAAAAAGGAATTTATAAATATTTCAGATAAGAAAATTTAAATACAAAAGCAGAGTTTGTTTTAATTAAACTGAATAACAATTGAAACTGGCCATAATGTATCTACATGGTTTAATTTAATTTAAAATCCTTTTTAAACAATCAAATCCTCTAGCCATTCATCAAAACACCTATCTACTCAGCTCTTTAGAAAATATTCTTGGTTAAGAAACCACCTATGCTTTTTCATAACGATCCTTATTCTGTCCTGTAGGTGGAAATGAAGCAAAATCATATTCCAGACTAGAAAACAGGATAAGAAGGAAGAAAATTTAAAAAACCTGGTAACTTCAGACACTTCAACTCATTCTTCCTTGCATTTCTCAAAATACATGATCTGGTTTTAAAGTCTTTGAACGAAATGTAAACACTAGAAAACTCATTGTTGAAGTATGTGAAGAATAAAGAACCCTGCACTAATATAGTGCATAATGATGCTGTGTCAAACTTGTCATTTACAGTAAATGTCACAATTTCCTTGGGATTGTCATGCCTTTTTTTTCAACTAATTCCTTTTGATGTCTGTAGATTCTCTCTTTTTTTGTTATTCCCATTGTTCAACAGGAAGGGATGTAGTTGCTGTTCTCTTCAGAAAAGTTTCACAATATCTAAGTTTTTTACTCCATTTTTTTTTCTTTAATAAAGACGTGGCAAAATTTTCAGCTTGCAATACTTCTGTTCTGCCCAGGATATTTATTATACATCAGGAGATTCCTCAAAAAACTGAGAAGTCGGAGAGTTCCAAAAAAGAAAGCAGTTAAGGCAGTTGATGTCTACATTTGGATTTCCTGTTTATGTTACATATCAATGTCTCCATCATAGGCCAGGGTTAGAGGCTTCTGTTGTGGTGGAGGGCTTTGATGCTGCTTCGTTTTTTTGCTGCAAGAAAACATTTCAGAAATAAAATTACAAAATGTAACAAGCTCGGAAACATCCTCAAGCCCCAAACTTCAATTTAAAAAATCAACTTTCTATAGTGGCTACTGAATGCTGTGACTGGGTGGCACCACAGGGACCCTCTGGTGCTTTCCTGTGTGTGGTATGGACACACAGCCTGGCAGAAAGGGGCAGCCAGCTGTGCTCCCCATCTGCAGAGGAAATAAAGCACATTTGTCTCCCATCTCTTCTCACAGCTGACAAAACAAGGAACACCTCGCAGAAAAATTGGAACATGAGCTGTCTGGGACTGGGATATTCTCATTTTTCTTCAGCATGGCATTGAAGCAACAATAATTATTATTGAGAAATGCATTTCCTCAGCAGCCTCCAAGTGATGGAGAAGTGTGTAATGTTATTTAAAAAATCCTCTGTATCCTCTGCTGTGAAGCCACAGAGAAATGGAGCTACATGGCTTGGAAAATAAGGGAGCTGCAGCTCCTGAGCTGCTATTATTTGAGCTTTTAACCCAAGAGAGAGAATGAGAGATAGAGTAAGAGAGTGAAAGGGAAGTGGAGGAAGAGAGGATGGAAGCGGGCAGTGATGCTGTCAGGCCACAGCTGCAACTCTCTGGTTGCCTGCTCTGACTGGACAGGGCTTGGGCCAGCTTGCACTGTGAATGTTTGTAAGCTCAGGCCAAATCCCTGGGAATTGCAGGACACCTGGATGCTTCCCCCTTCTCCCTTTCTGTGCTCCCAGAGGCATCACTGGCAGTGCCTTCCCAAGCACTCCAAGCAGGGAGGGCAAGGAGAGCTCTGTCAGGCCGGGCTCGCCTCCCCTGCACACACCCCTCACCCAGCAAAACCCCAGAGCCCAAAGGTGCAGACCTGCTACCCTGTCCTTAACAATGGCTGCTAAGAGCAGCTTTAGACACAGAACATGTTTTCACCGGATGTATTCACTGCAAAAACCTATTTAGGGATTTTCTGAGCTGTAGCAAACAGCCAAGAAACCACAATTAACACCAAGAGACCCAATCTCCCATGAACTCCTAAGCCATCTCTGAATCCATTTATCTTCCTGGCATGCACAGCCCTGGCAGCAGCAAGCTCACAAGGTAATAATGCACTGTGGGAAAAATAATTTCTTTTGTTTATTTTAAACAACCATTTCATCAGATGCCTCCTACTTCTTTTATTGTGGGAGATAAAAATTCCATAGCACCCTTTTCTCCCCCATTCAGGATTTCATAGATCTCTATTGTATTCCCACATCAAACATCATTTTTCAACTGAATGTCCCTATTCTATTTAGTCCTTCCTTGAGCAGAAGCCAGCTCCTTGTTCCAATCACTCTCCTTGCCTTTCTTCAGTTTTACTTCATCTTTTTTTGAAGAATACAATAAAACCTCTTTCTAATCCCAGCAGAAGTCTGAATAAATATAAGGGCCTATTGATAACCAAAAATAATTCTTTCCCTGCATGGCCACCAAACTTCTTCACAGTAACAGCTGTTAACATTTACAGTTTGGAGAGTTTTAATTACTCTGAGGCAGGGGCCAAACGAAGGCACTCAGGTAGTCCAGCCTCCATCCTTTCCTGAAGCCTTAAGCATTAAATGCCTGCAATGCAGTGTTGTGGGGTATCTTGGATTGTTTAAATAAAATGAAACCAGCTGTTATTTAAGGACAGAATACCTGCCATACTCACCACATCAGGTAGGATGTAAAAATTAGGAAAATGATGATGAAGAACCCTCCAGCTGATACTCCATATACCCATATCTTCAGTTTACCATCTGTTGGGAGACAAGGAAAAAGGACAGAGGAAGAAGAGGAGAGAATAAAAAACCTTTATTCTGAAATACACGAAGTTTTAAGACATCAATTAAAGAGAAATTACTAGCATCATTGATGGGGAACACAGCAGGGACTGGCTATAATTAATAAACCCCGTATTTTGATAGGAAGATTTCTGAAAAAAATCCTTAATTTTAAAGACAAAACCTTAAAGGAAAGGGGCAGAGGCACAGGATAATTGGGATACATTCCCTCCAGAGCCCAGTGGCTGCTCTGGCAGAGGCAATTCAATGCTGAGCTGACCCAGACAGACCCAGGCAACACCTGATGTGTTTAGCTGAGGGCTGAGAAGGGATGGGATTGTTCTCTATAAATACTTGGGGGTCAGTTGGGGTAAACACCAACACAATTGGAAAAGCTGCTTAGAACTGGGAAACACTTGGGCAACAAAAGAGAATAAATTCAGCTTAGAATAAAAACAAGAATAGGCTTTGTAACAGTAAGAGGGATAAAGCTGGAAAGAGCTTTCTGGTTGGGGCACAGAGCAGCAGACAAAAGTGGCTTTAGGACAAGGTAAGGCTGTGGATTGGGCTCTCTGGGCTGCAGTGACCCAGGAGCCCTGCAGGAATCCCTCCATGCACACGTGGGCTTGAGTCTGTTCAAACATTCCCTTGTCTCAGAACACTTCTCTTGGACAGGTCCTTAATTACAAGCTTTGCATTAATAATAACAGCAGTTTTGGAAAGATCAATATTTCTGTTCCTGGCTCTGTTTCTGGCTGCACAGCTTTCCTTGCAGGGAGCAGGTTTGGTGCTTTTCCACACAGCAGCAGTCTGAGCTGATTCACATCAGCAGAGCTGCAAATACACACTGCAGGCAGGAACAGGAACCTGTGCTGTGCCCACAGACACGGTTTGACAGAGGCCATTTCAAATCCAGTCAAGTGAGAGGGACAATCACTGAGCCTGGTTTTCATTTTATGTTTGAATGACAAAGTTTTTCAAAGGGAAACACATTTAATCAGATCCCATTCTTTCTCATTTTTCTTCCAGACTTTGGGGAAAGGCTGAGTACCTCTCACAGATTTTTTCTGCTCCTCAAAACACTTGCAGGCTATCTCCCATGTGAGAAGAGCTCTGTTTATCAGGACTGGCCTGGTTTGTTTGAGTTCTTTTGCTGAAGTCTAGGTATGAAATTTGTTGCCCTCTCACCTGGAGATGGCCAAGAAATACTTAGCAATCCTGCAAAGGGGCTGTCACAGCCCCATAAAGGCATCACAGCATGTCTGCTGTGAAGGCAGCTCTGCTCTCCATCCCCAGCACAAAGGCACTGGACCATGTCATCTGACAATTTAAACAATGCTATTTAAATTGCCTCTCAAGTCAAAGAAAAGTTTCTGTACCTGAACTCTGGCCTCTCAGAGTGCAGTTAAGAGAGGAAAAACACAGCCTGATTTGAAATCAGTTCTGTGCACTCCTGTAGAGCGTTTACAGAAGAACAGAAACGTCAGCCTCATTTAATCAAAATAAAATTAGTGTTCCAAACTGTAAATGGAAAGGGAAACCACAGATAAGCTGGAGAAGGCACAGGGACTTTGACTGACCAACACAATGTCAAGGACTGTGGTGCTGCGGGGTGTTAAATGCCAGCCATACAGGCAGCTCTCACCACAGACCTGCTTTCTACAGCAGAATGGGGAGGTAGCAGTGGTTTTCTGGCTCAAACAGCAGTAACCACTGCAAATCCCCAGACTAGTGAGCCTGAGAGCCTCTTTGAGAGGAGCAATTACACATTTTGTCAGAGGGGAGGGTTTTGAAGAGCACTAGCCTTGAGCTGGGGTCTGAGGAGCACATACAGACTGAAGAGTTAACTGCAGGATGCCACAGGGCTGGTGACACACTTAGCACACACGGGGCGCCTTTATTCCCTTCCCATACATTGTTTCTATAACATTTCTGTCATAAATTAGGCAACACCCTGTTCTGTAAAAGTGCCTCAGTCACTGTTTCTGTTGCAGACCCTGGGTGAGAGCTGGCTCATAGGTGCTGCACTGAGGTAAAGCCCTCCAGAAGCTTTTAGTGCTGCAGACTCAAATGCTGATTTAAAAAGGGAGTACTGCAGCATCTACCTACACCTCCCTCCCTTTTTCTAACCCCATAAAGGTACCAGGCAAAGAGATGATACCAAGTAAGACAGCCTACAGAGAGCCAGGGGTGTTGACAAAAAGGCAATTAACCCCACACCTGTGACTCAAACTGCAGGTGAACTCTGTGGGTGAACTGGATGAAGGGCTTGATCGAAAAGCAGCCAACTTTAAAAGGCTTTGGACTGAGCTCTGTGAGCCCAGAGACTGTCAACGCAAAGGTTAACCACTGTCTGCAAATCAAATATGTAAATGTAACATTCAAAGTGTGATCACATATATCAGACAGAATTATGGCTCCCTGAACCCCCCAACAGAACCTTTCTCTACATGTTTTCTAAAGTCCCGTGTTCATTAGGAACTAATTGCAAACAAATGCAATGTCAGGCACCTGAAGAGGGGGAGGAACTGCACTGCCAGTATTTTATAACACGAGGAGAACAGATGCATTTCAGTAAAACCTGATGTGCCTGACACATTTGCTTCCCATTTTTAAAGTCCTATTTGCATTTCAGAAATTTGTTTTGAATGAATTCATCTTCAAAACAACAGTCAAAATGGGAATCAGATATTAGAGCAATGGGCCAGTCTGAGCACATGCAGTCAGTCTATGGTTCCAGCTGGGAAGGATTTTGTGCTATGGATGTCAAAGATCCACCTGGGATGAGCTGCTTGGGCACAACAGCTTGTCTGCCTTTGTGGGACACTTCTAATGTTGTAACTTTGACCCTCAGGACTAAACTGTACACTTTCTACCCTAGTCTTTTCATATGTTTTTGAAATATGGCAAGAAACAACCAATGTTTTTTTTAATGAAATCTTAAGCGCTTACTTTCTGCTCTGAAATTTCTGAAGCACTAGTGATCAATATCTTTCCTAGGCCAAACATATTACTTCCAGAAACATCATCAGATAGTAGTTCTAAACATGCCCCCAAATCACATATGAGCATACTTCTGCAAAACATTATTGCTTCATTCTGTCTTTGCTATCTCCCAACATAAGAGATTGTGATTCCTCTGTACAGGCACAAAGGCATGAAAGACAGCACACGAGCTGGAAACTGGGAGGTCGCTCTGCAGCTCCCAGACACAATCTCTGATGCTATCATCTACAAAGCTTGTACCTTTCCTCTACAGAAACCTTTTAAAGACAATCTATTCCATTCATATTTAAGTTTTTCACCTGGATTAAAAGGTTGAATAGACCATCCTTTGAAAATGTCATGCATTTTGGAGTTGACAGGTTTATTTTTTCCGGCAATGGTCTTAACATCAGCTTTCTTATCTTCTAAACCTGGTACCTTCACGCAGTAATCCAGGAGCCCATTTGATCTCATTACTTCTGTGTATCCCCGCTCACAGCCGCAGACTCCTCTCTGGCAGATAAAAGGGAATTCAGCATTAAACCAAGCACTGCTCTCTCACAGAACAGTGCACACTGCAGGGAAAGCTTGAACAAACTGCAAGGTATAACCTGCACGTGCAAATTCCAAACCGAACCAGCCAGCAACTGGTACCTGCAAACCTGGTTCAGTTCAAAAAAGCACAAATATATTTGGGGAGTTGGTTGAAAAAGAGTCAGTAATTACAGAGAAGTCCAACCTATAAACATGCTCATCCCAAAAGGCTTAACAGCAGGAATCTGTGGCAAACTCCTCTTGCAAGTAACAATTTTCCCACTGACTCTGCTGGGCAATAGAACAGACAAACCAAAACCAATCCTCCTGCAGACCCAAACCCTCCTCACATGTTTCCACTCCAGTATTTCACAGGGCTATCTAAAATGAAGCTTTCTTATAATGAAATATCCATTACCCTGGATCAGACTAAGCAGTTTCTTCAAGAGGTTTTTTAGAAGTCTGTGGTTTGCTAAATAGATACTCAGTTTTCTGGATTTCTATTTTAAAATGGCTTTTTAATATTGTTTTCCTTTGAAAACAATATTAATTGTTAATGCTAATTTTTAGATATAAGATAATGTTAATTGTCTTATATCTACAATGTCTGTCTGAGGGTCTGATACTCTTGATCCAAACAGGTGATTGATTCTCCTTTATCTCCTTTTAAACAAAACTTTTAAACAGTCCCTTTTCTAAAGAACAGTACAACAGCACTGAATTAAAATTAAACCAAGAGATTTAATTTAAAAATTAAAACCAAAACCCCTCCACTGAACAAACCCAAACTTGCAACACCACATCGTTTGTGCAGGTTCATGGTTTTCTTTCAGGATGAAATTCCCACAACATCCTCGAGGTGGTACCACGGACGAACTAAACAATTTTCCAAGTCCTGAAATGCAATCTAAGATGCAATCTGATTAAATCTTGCAGAGTGAATTTCCCAGCCCTGTTCTGCAGTGAGCAGTTACCTGTGTGCAGTAGGAGAAGGGTTTTCTGCACGGCGGGCTGCAGTGCCGGACCTCGGCAGGTTTTGTCCGAAGAGGACACCCTCCTGCAAAAGAAAACACTGAGTGCCTTCACGGGCATGTTTCAAAATGTTTTTGTTTTAGATCACCACAGTGTAAGAAGTGCTTGCCTGCTTATTTTATATAGTTAAATACTAGTCTATTAAGCACATTAACATAATATCTGTAGGCATCGTATTAATTAATTTGCCTTAACAAGGCAGGGAATTATTATCATACCCATCTTGTTAATGGAGAACAGGGATATACAGATTTAAGCAATTTGCCATTGGCCACATAGGAAGTTGGGGACAGAATCCAGAATTAGATGCAGATCTTCTGTGTCCTCATTAATGGCTTATCTACATAAAAAGACATAATCCATATAACGCCCTTGCCCATCCTCACTTGGGAAAGCCTGTGCTTCTATTGGAATAAAAACATATTAATGAGTTCTTAAATACTTGGCAACCTTTGCACATAAGACTTTTGTTATTATCCTAACTAGTTATTATAAATAGAACTAGACATGAACATCTGCGTTTTCCTTTCCACTCTCTCCTCATTTACGCTGTGCATATTGAAAGAGATCCCATGGACATGCAGCCCTACTGCCTTTGTCAATCTCACAGAGCTTCAAAGTTCTGACCATGAATTCCCCTTTTCATCCCTCACAGGCAGAATTTGTAGGTCATGGCAACAGCAGGAATCTCACAGTTTGAGTGATTTGAGACTCCTGTGTTTTGAAAAGTAGAGGAGGTACAGAAGATGGGGTCTCTACCACACGTGTGATGTTCTCTTCTGCTCTTCACAGCCACAGGAAGGTTGAACTGAGGGCTGTGCAAGCCAGCCCAGGCAGCCCTTTACAATGTGTGCACTCATTTCTTCCCATGACCAGCCAGACATTAAGGGCAATTAGCCCAAATACTCCTGTGCAATATGTGTGTGATGCTGAGCTGACAGCAAGGCTGGTGAGCTCCCACCCGTCTTCCCTACACACAAAAACCCAAACTGAAATTCTGGAAGAGGGAAGAAGGATGCCCAACTCCCTCTGAGCAACAGATGCAGAAGCAGAAAAGTCTCTGTGGAGACATTCCACTCACAAGTGTGTGAGGCCACGTGGGGACGTACCTGTGACATTGATTCCATCCGAGCGCTGGCACCAC
Organism: Calcarius lapponicus; assembly: GCA_039654755.1. Taxonomy (NCBI): domain Eukaryota; kingdom Metazoa; phylum Chordata; class Aves; order Passeriformes; family Fringillidae; genus Calcarius; species Calcarius lapponicus. The sequence continues at coordinate 20,875,502 of CM077470.1, read as the reverse complement.
ACCGCGCGCACGTTGTCCCACCAAGGGCTGGTCTGCCACAGGTAGTCGTAGCACTTCCCTCCTGCAACACCAACACCAGTTACTCCTCACCTTGCAACCAGCCCAGGACAAACTCCTGGTGGGCAGGGGGCAGAGCTGTGGCCCAGCTACCTGAGCAGGGCCGTGTCTCCATCTCCTGTCCCGAGCAGCTCTCCCGGTTCTCTGCAGCCTGCACCATGAAGGCCCTGGATCGAGACTGGCGCCCGGTGGGCTCAAAGCTCCTGCCACTGATGCAGGTGAGCTCACAGGAGCTCCACTCTGACCACTCTGTCAGGTGGCAGTCGCCTGCACATTGAAACAAGAAATCACAGGTTTTCAAAGAGAATTAGCCTTGAAGGGTAAGGATAAGGATAAGGCTAACCTAAGCATACATCAGCTTTAATATCCCTAGGATGTCTCTCTGTAGTAAACAATATTTGGATTTTCTGCTTCATGGGGTATCTTATTTTCTCAAAAAGCAAAGGAAGACTTTCTTAGATGGTCTAGAAACAGCAGACTGAGCATTTATCTGATCTGCTGAAGCACAGATTTGTGCTACAAGGCCTGACAGTACTCAGAACTACGGGAGCATGTCCACCTCAGACAGCTACCACAGGCAGAAAATTCACTGTGACCTTCCAAAGCCTTTACCTGGGCAAGGCACAGAGCAGGGTAACTGCAGCACACTTTCTTTTGATGGTAGCTCACCACATAATGCATTTTCTACTGGTTTGGATGTAGCAGAGACTGATGCATCGTGCACTACACACGTGAGGTTGCGGACTTGCAGTCCATGTCCACACTGTCCACCCTATGGGATGGTGAAAGGGAACAGAGGCACACATCAATGGCATTAGCAAATGACAGAAGAAACACAGTTGATTCTATATGAAAAGTCTTCAACAGTATCCCCAGTTATGAGAAGACAGATGGAGATCTCTGTACACCTCTCCACAGAGGCTTGGAGGCAGGGGCAGGGCCACACAGGAAAGCATGTCATTATCAAAGGTGTGGAAGAGGATACATTCATAAAGGATTAATACCACCTTTGAGGTCTGCCCTTTATGCCTTTTACTCAAATTAATGAATTTACTGATTCATAATTAGTGCCAAATTAGACGAGCACAGACATTTTGGGCTTCTCTTAAGAAGCCAAGAGCAGGGCTTGCCCATAAGGAACAGACATTTCTTCTACCCTCCTTTGATGATACAGCCCAAGAAGAGCACTCACATGATTTAAACCCTGCAACAGCAAAAATCCTTACTGCAATGTGGGCTGTCTGTGTCATGTTCTAAAGGGAGTGACCACATCCGGAGCAGAGACCACCAATTCATGTCACACACTCTACTAATACACCAACCCATCAGCCAGCACCTGTCAGCACTAAACCCCATTTGAACAAGAAAAAGGAGGCTCCATCTGGGCCACTCCATGCTCATCATCCTAGTCCTGAAATACCCTGGCATACACCAAACTACTGAAGAGAACATCCTTTAGTGGAAAATCAATACTCCTTGGCTAAAGTTATGATCAAGGGCTGAGGATGCTCTGAGAGATGAAGCACTGAGGCTATTTCTAGAGAGTGGAATTGTTTCATTCCCATCAGCTGAGGAGCTGTGATGCTGTTGAGGTGCCTCATGTCTGCATGATGCCTTATGAACGCACGCCTGAAGCCTCGTGGAAACAGCACTTGAGGAAAATTCAGTAAACAAAACTCAAGAAGAAGGAAGAAACATTGCCTTTATATAACCAAGGGAAATGCTCCTTTGGATTTCTTGGCAGTGGATTCTTTTAAAATAATGGACTTCATCTGCAGTACAGAATGGCTCCTACTGAGTGCATTCATCCAGCAGCAGGTTTGCTAGCAGGAATCTCAAGAACGCCTCTCCTGCACACACCTGGCAGCTTTTGCACTCTCTCCCTCCCTTCTGCTGCAGATCCACAATAAAAAAAATAACTAGCTGGATTTAGAGCAGCTGCTAATCTAAAGCATCTTAAAGAAGTATTAGTGTAGATTTAGCGTATGCAGTTGGATTCCAGGTTTTTAACACAGTGTTTCACTTTAGTCAGTGTGTAACTTACTGTTCTAAATTACTGTTTCACTGCGGAAACTTCTGTTGTGGTCTGAGATTAATAGTGTGTGAAAAACTCATGCAGCTGTCCACTGGGTTAGAGTGCTTAGAAATGGCTGGTGGAAACAGAAGATGAAGGGAGAATATTCTTGGGGGAAATGGGCACTAATCAAACTGCAGTATCTCCAGTTCAAAGTGACTCAAAGAATGACTAAATGACTGGAGAAGACAAGAAGAGTTTTCAAAAATATACTTCTTCTACAGACAGCATATAATTATTTATATACACATCTATATATAAATAAGAATACTGAGAAATAAATAGGTCAAAACAATAAACTTTTTCAGTATAAGAGTTTCCACAATAAAAGGCCACAGGCAATGCTCTCCATTTTTCTATCACACTATACTGGAGCTTCATTCATATTTTCTAATGTCTAGGGAAAAAAAAAAAAAACAAAAAAAACAAAACAAAACAAACAAAAAAAACCAAACAAAAAAAAAAAAAAAAACAAACCAAAAAAAACCAAACCCAAACCCATGAATGCTCAAAACAATCCTAAAGAGAAAGATTTGCTTTTTAACAGTGGCTCCCACTTGCTTTTTTTCTTTCAAGACCAGCAATGGGTTTTTTACAACCAAGTGAACACACTTAAAATGTCACCCTGTCACTTACAGTAGGAGATGCTTTTTGGTATATCTGAAAAGGTCTTAAGCAATGCAGGAGCACTGCATAACTTCCTTATCATCTTCAAAATTATTCATGTCCTCAAAATTATACATTTGAAGATCCAATCAACAGGTATGGAACCAGAGGGAGTTTGTGCCAGCAATGGCACACTGAGGATGCAGGGAATAGCTGCTAATCAGAGGAGAACTGCCAAGGAAACCATCACATATTCAAAGCTCAGGGGATCAATTCCCTGTTGTAAATGCTCTTCTCTGGAAGGTGTGATCCTCTGAGGTTTGCCTAGGACCAGGATTTACCTCTTGTCTCATCATCTCCTTGCTGGAAATATTTGGGAATTTGACTTCCACAAGGGATTCCTGCCATTTGTCTGCAAAAACTCCTATGCTGACCCTACTGAAAACACAGAACCCATGCTGGGTTTCCTAAAAACAGGATGTATGTGCCCTTCCATCAGCACCTGCATGGAGCCTCCACTTCTCACCCTGCTGACCCTGATGGGAAAATGAGGAGAAGGTTTACACCTCCTGTGCTGGACAGCCAGGAATCTCTGGAGTTCAGTAACACACTAATGTAAGGCAGCATCTCCACGAGCCTTCTCTCCCATCACATCTCATGCTTCCCACATAGAACACCCTAACAGGACAGGAGGTAACACCCCTAATGAGATGCTTCACCCAGATGTGCCTTGAAGAAAAGTTTTTCCTTTTTGGCTTTTACTGGGGTTCATGTGTTCACAATTATTTTAGGTAAAGAGTTGATTGGGCAATGCTTTCACAGGTTGATGAGCATTTAATCAGGTAAAAGTCTCTCTAATGAGGGAGTGTTGTGTGATCACATTTAAGGGGGTGCTTTTAAAACCATTAGAAAGGAAAGGTTCTTAGTCTTTTTAGGAATGTCAGCCAGCTCATGTTTGATAATGCCTAGCTATTCCACTTATATTCCCTTAATGGAAAAAATAATGAACTGTGTCAGACACTGCTAATTTTTTCCCTTTTTTTGAGCTAATCAGAGTAAACCACTTCAACTCTAGGAGGAAAATTACTAATGTCCTGTAACCCTTTAAAATTGGATGTACTGACCAGTTCTTAAGTTCTGCAGCCCTCTCAATGCAGGGGAAATGCCCCACGCTGCCACAGGTGTGCCTGGGATGTGTGCAATTACACACAGATTTCCATACTGTGACAATCAGCAACAGAGAACACTTAGCAGGCTCTATTCCTAACCACAAAGACACCTCTAATTATTCACATGAAGTCAATTTAGCATAAAATAGTCCTCCTACAACTAGGAATTGCAGTCTCAGTTATAATACAAGGAAAAAATATTTTAGCCTTATAATTAATTGTCCCGTTTCTATTATTACAGGAAGACACTTTCACACCATGCATTATGGCTTTACCATAGGATGCTTTACCTTATTTCACAAAGCATCCTTGAAAACAGGAATTCTGAAAGCTTTCTTTAGAACACAGGCTTAAGCTTCTTTTTGGGTAAAGCACAGGAATAAATCACCCTGTATTTATGAGCTACGTTTAATTCCTAAGCACCTCATTAAAGAGAAGTGAACATGAATAGAATGGCTTCTCTCCAAAACAAAGCAAAGGGGAGAGAAACTGCTCTGTGGTAATTGAAGGAGAGAAGCAGGCTCTAACTCACTGAATGCAGGGATGGTATCTGGGTTACTGAACGCTGTGATTACTCGCTCTGAGCTGGAGTTTAGCTGGGTTTGGGATGGGCACAATTTAATCTGCACAATGTGTTATTTATCTGGAGTAAGCCACGACCTTAATTCAGCTTCCCTACTAATTTTTTTATCAGTTGTGTTAGATCCTATGGTTGAAAGTCTCTTCCCTGATGCTTAACAGAATCTGCTTATGTTAGCTAGACAAAATACCAGCTGATGCTATCATTTTGTTCTATTTATGTTATACATATGTTTTATACATTTTATACATGCTGAGTACAGCACATAGAAGGACCACATTCACATCAGTAGTTGCAATGAATTGTTGATTAGAGAAAATATAAATATACTTCTGTTTCTCTGATCTTGGACTGTCACAATCCAGATTTCATTTGTGAAAACCTGAGAAAATTCTGGGCATTTATTGTGCCACTCACATATTCACTTCACATCCCTCCACCACTGTGAGAAACCACGTGGGTATTCAAGGCACTGGCAGAGCAGAAATCACAAGGGATGTGTGCCTTTATGTGCATTATTGGCTTCAATCTCCTACACAATATAATGTGGAGAAGCAGCCACAGATCTGGCACAGGTCTTGTCCCCTGGGACCAGACAGGGCTCGTTTCCACCACACTTTTCCTGCCTCCATCTCACCAAAGCCAGATTTAAGCAGGCTGATAAACCTCACTGTGAAAGATTCACCTCTGCTTAAACTGGGTTACCAACTAATACGTTTTAATATTGGAAATGTGATCTAACAGATAAGGAGAGAAGAAAAAGCATGGAGGGGAAGAAAAAGTCAATTCAAGCTTGATGGAAGTCATTGCCAGTGAAAAACTGATGACCCCAGTGCTGAGCAAAGGTGGCAGGCATAGGGACAGCACATGGGAACTGAATCCAGACATTTTTAGATCATTAAAAAGATAGCCAGGGTAAGGAGAAAGAGAAACCAGCCCCTTCACACTGTAACTCACACTATTGTACTGGAGACCTGGGGGGAAAGACCTGCTGTACACTCCTTCAAAAAAAAAAAAAAAAAGAAAAGAAAAAAAGATTTAAAAAGGCTGAGCTGTCTTGATATCTAGTGTATCTATTTTCTTGTTAGAGATATTTTATGTAATTAAATTATAGGTCACCATGACTATGCTCAGTCGAACACACTCACTCCATAAATCCCCTACAGTAATTCCATGAGCTCACAGCACTTCAACCCATATCACCTCTCATGAATGGCTGCTGATGGTGGGAAGATGAGGGGCAGGGGTTCACCACTCCTGAACTTCCCCCTCTTCCCTGCAGACCTCCACCAGCCACAGACACACCTCGAGCCCACAACCAGCAATTAATGCCACAAAGTGAGGGTGGATTTTGCCGCTGACCCCGGGCAGGGGGAAGCTCTGGAGAAATTCCTACCTGGACCGTGCAGGGAGACCAGGGCCCCAGCAGCCAGCTGTAGCAGGGCTTCACTGGGCAGCTCCTGTGCTGGGTGAGCTGCTCCGGGCAGGGTCTGCCCTCGCCCGCCGCCCGCAGCACCACGGAGCGCCCACGCACCATCTGGCCTAGGACAGACAGCACAGAGCCAGCAGAGACACAGCCAGAGACACAGAAAGGAGGAAAGAAAGACAGATTTTGTAATTTATCAGCATTCCTGGTTCATTTCCCAGCGCTAAAATCTGTTAAAAAAGCAATTAATTGGGAAGACTGTTTGGATAATAGGGATGTGATTGCTAAGTCTAAGAAATGAAGTCGCTGATATTTTCAAGCACACTTTTTAAACATGGTTTTGTATGTTTTCCAAATATAGTATTTGTTTATGCAACACATTTAAATACTTGACTAGATCCTGATTATTAAATATGACAGGAAAATAATTCCTATGGCAGCAGCATTTCTACCATTACACATTCAATATGTTTCCAGAGATTTTTAACAAATGAAATTTTCTTTTATGAGCAATTATGTGGACCTAATTTGAAAACTGAAAACACTGTAGTGGCTATTACCGTCCATAACCACTTCTACCATTTCCATTAAAAAACCTATTTATTATTGGTGAAAACTTCTTCAGCCACTGAATGGAAAAAGCAATTATGGTACTACTTTTGAACTAATAAAACTGAATATATTCATTAAACTTACAGCAATTCCATTTCTGCCTCCTTTGCTGCCCATTTATGTCCAGGAATGTTTTCACTCAAAATGTTTCAATTAGAATTCCATCTCCAATTAAAAAGAAAGTGGAAAAGAAAAAGCCCTTATGCAGTGGGATGCAGAAGATTGTGCTGGGGATAAAATTTCTGCCCCATCTTTCAATACATGTGGATTTGAGTTAAAAACTGAAAGGTCTGGGCAGTAAGGGCAGACAAATACAACAAGGCAGAGGCAAGTGGTAATTGCTAAGCCAGTGCAAAGGAAGAGATAAGGAGTTGTGGTGGAGCTCTCCCTTTTGGATCACTGCCCTTCAGCTGCTTTTGTGAAGAGAGGGGAGTCTGGAGGGGGAGCAAACGCCCTGCGAAACAGGGAGCCTGCAATACCCAGCCAGATCCTTCTCCCAGCTATTTATGCACATGATTTTTAATTAAGGACACTGCAGGTGTAAGGCACATCTCTGATATCTGTCATCGTGACTATCCACAGAGCAAAACATTTTAGCAAATAAAAATTAAAAGCAGACACACCTGGAAAAGGCAATGATGGATACCTTAGCATGCTCTCTTACCTTTATTCCCTTGCTCTGACCCACTGAATTCTGTTTTTAAACACATTAAAACCAATTTTAAGACTTCCTCCTTTTCCAGTTTTAATCCCCCAGATCTGGGGAGTTTGTAACAGAAGTGATGATAAAAGCTGTTACCCACATGACTGTGCATTCAGCCATCACAGAATCAGATACATGAGGAGGTGGAAAAAATCCTACCAGCTGAGAGGAAAGGAAGAAGGAAAGGAAAAAGGAAAGGAGAAGGACGAGGAGAAGGATGGGAGAGGAGAGGAAAAGCAGAAAAAGAAAAGGGGAAGGGGAAGGGAAAGGGAAAAGGGGAAGGGGAAAGCTCCTGTTGTTCCCTGGGAGATCAGAGCAAGGGAAGAGGAATCTCCCAGCCTGCTGCTGGATGAACACCACAACAGCTCTCCCCAGCCCAACTGGCCAAAATTAGCTGTTCCCTCCTCTTCAGGCAGAGATCAAATTTGCCAAATTAGTCTTAATGCTGAATGCTGAATGCTGAATGTTGGGTAGCAATGGAAAAGGCTCTCTGGGAAACAGTGGGAGCCTGTGGCTGCAGGGCTCTGGGGCACCCTGCCAGGCACCAGCTCCCTGCATGGAGCTAAGGAAAAGGAGGTCTCCTAAGGTTAAAAGATCCAATTTCATTAGGAGGGACTTGAAAGCCTGAAGCATTCATCAAGCTATTTTAATTAACTAAATAATTTCCTTTAGTACACTCTGTTTAACATGTTTCTAGCAGTATGTAAATGGGAAGATCATTGAACAGAAAGAGGAATTAACAACTTTTCTTTCCATTTTGGTTTCCTACAGTTGGTTATCCAAACTGCTGAAACTCACTGCAGTCCCAGTGGTCAGCTTAACTCAGTCTATCACTTTCTTTAACACTGTGAATGAATAACTGAAGAAAGAAATTTCATTGAAACCTTTATTTGCACAATGACTGCAGTGAGTTTCTTAAGGCTCTATTTTTTTTTACTCCGAAAACATTATCTAGGTGCTCGATTACCACTCAAGTAGCAGAAAAATTCCATTTTTTATTTTTAAATGCCTTATCTTTTGCTGCCTATTCAGAACAGAATCTCACTGCATCTGAAATTAATTTGTTTCCAATACAAACTCTAGAAGAGTTGAATCAATCCTAGTTTTTTTTTAGTTTTCCTTTGAATTTTTCTCTAATTTTTGAATGAATTGGCCACATCTCTGATTCCTCTGCTCTGCAATGTTATGTGATACAAAAGTGTGCTGAAATTGAAAAGAAACATTTCTTCATATCCTCAAATTGGTTTTGAAAGGGAAAAAACAAAAGAGGCCAGTCTTGTTAATGCTGGTCACTTAAAATTCTGTTTTGTGTCAGCAGCAAGAATTGCATCTCAGGAATATGGGATTATATTTTTAAATCAGAAGAGTAAGATTTTTTTACCCCCCAAAAAATTCTTGCCATTACTTGCACTTTATCCCCACAAAGTGATGTGTCATGGCTGAAACCAAGAGGATTCAAATTCCTGCTACAGTTAATCCAGTCCCAATGACCAACATGTTGTAAGCAGTTCAGTGAGTTTGAGTAGAGCACATAAAACACAGCTCTATCAAGGAATCACAACATCAGAGCAGGCACCAAGTTGCTTAAATAAGCCCTGGAGGTTGGGTTAGGTCCAGTCACAAGTGAGGCAGGTGATAAAAAGGACTTTTCATCCCCTTCCCACTGCCATGCCCTCCAGCAGCACTGGGGCATCCCCACCAACATCTCCCACTGCCAGACTGAAGCTTGCCAAGTTTGAGTAGCAGGGGAGAAAGCATCACAAGGAGTTCTTCTTCAGAAGGCAGCACCAAAAATATTTTCCCAAATTGGTGATGATCCAGGGAAGAATATACAACAAGCAAATTTTTCGTTGTGTGCATCCTTGTGGCCCTTCACTTCAATCCCACAGGTCACTCTGGTGCTGGGATTCACATCTCTGCAGCCTGCTACGGTCCCTGGGGGTCTGAGCACTGAGTGAGGAACAGCAACATGGTAAATCCTGTCATTTATCTGATGAAGTCAGCTTTGTAAGTGGCAAAGCACAGCTGTAGGTGATTTTATAGTTTAGCAGTCCTGTTGGAGACCTTGAGAGAAGCCATGTGGGATTGGAAAATGTTTATGTAGAAAAATGCAGCATCCTCATGTATTCACTTGCCTTAACAAAGGAAACTCAATTTGCTGGGGATTATCCTTACCAAACATCTTTCCAGTAACTTTGGTTCAGCCAGGGAAGCATCATCCATGAAAACAGTTCCATACATCTTTTCATAGCTGTTCAGCAACTGATATAAGGAACCTTATATATAACCCAGTGTCAGCCTAAAGCCCTACCCAGCATCCTGAGCAGATGCTGCCCAGAACTACAGCTGCAACAGGCAAACATCAGTTACACATCTCCACAGGCTCAGCACAGGCAGGAAAGAGAGATCTGCTTTATTCATCATCATTCATAAAAATCAATATATTAGCCTTTGGCTGCTGTGCACAACTGTGTTAGATGCCAGCACCACATGCACAGCAGCACCACTTCATGTTTAAATGCATTATTCCATAAAATAACACCTGAGTAAAGGTATCACCCATTAAAATATATCACATCAAACTGTTACTGGAAAAAAAGAATAAAAATGTTAGCAACAATCCTTGAGTAAAAAACCAAGTGAAAACAGATACCCAGCAACACTAAATTTTGACCTGAATTATATTTGAATTATGTTTCTCTTTGAAGTCCTTTATGGTGCTTCTGCGTGCTCTCCAAAAAAAGCCAGAAACACAAAATATTGTTGTGAGCTGACCCAGCAATGCTGCATTCCACTTGCTGTGAGTTATTTCTGCACACCGAGCACCTAAGCCCTGCATTTTAGCTGTACCAAACACTGGGCAATTACTGGCAAAGGGAAGCAGTTATGAGTGTTTACTACAGCCAATTCCCACAGCTCATTTGTTGTCATCCTTTGTTTTTTCCTATCTAATTTGAGGCTCCATCCTGCTCCCACGAATGCCCATGAGAAACCCAGGGTGACTTCAAAGGTGTCGCAATCCATGACCCTTCTGGCTGGAAACCCTTGCTGTGCTCCTCTGAGTGCACAAGTAACATCTTCTCTGTTATTGTTATCATCCAGGAGTATTTACAACCCACTGGCACTCGGTGAAGCAGCTGGAGTGACACTGTCTGTGCTGTTGGAACCACACAAGGGCCACTGCCACAGGATTGGTGCCATGGTCACTCCACCAGGGATGTTTGGTATCACAGTAGCTCCACACTCCTGAGTTGATACAGCAAAAGTCAGATCAGGACTGAGGCTGCAGGAAAATAAAATGTGCTCTCAATAACCTGGATGTAGAGCACTTCTTCCATTTCACTGATGCTCCTGCTTTGGCATGAGGTTCAGAAGACTCTTGGGTCCCTGCAAAGTTGTTCAAGTGGTAGAGAAGGACTGATCAAAACTTGGCTTCTTCATGACACAGTTTGTAAGACAGTTTTCCTGGCTGCTTAGCTGCTGCAGGCTCACAGAAGAGCATCTCCAGGTTTTAAATCCATGTTAAACAACAGCAGTACTACAGTGGCCTGTACAAGACGGCTCTCACCAGCAGCATCACAGGGTTATGATCTTTGAAGATCAGGGATGACCCATAAACCAGGCTGAGCTTGGGCTTGACTGTGTGGTTCAAGCAGCCTCAATGAGGTCTGGCACCCAAAGCCAGGATACTCACTGGAAATTCTCTTTCAGCAAGGCACAAATGTTTCCAGCTTTCCTCTGAGTTAGGACATGAAGTAACTCCTTGTACTCATTGGCAGCTCTTTAACCAGTCTTTGGAATTTGCACAAGCATTTCAGGATCGGGGGCTGAATACAAGACACATCTTCACTCCAATACCTTCTTTTGGAGACTATGCAATGTAAGAGCTCAGGATGAAAAAGCCTTCAGGTACTATATAGGGTGAGCTGCTTCTTAAGCATGCTAAAAGCCAGAAAAACATTCCAACCTGCTTTTGCACTGTACTCTGTTTAACTTAGTAAGTGATAGAACACTCAAAAAATTAAATTAAGTTTATTCAGCAACACAAGCATTAACAATCCAAAATGGATTTTAAAGGAAAAAAAATTGGAATTAATAGTACTCCCAGTGTGTTGTTGTTAAAACACTGGCCATGAATTATTCATTTCTGTTAAGAAAGCACTACTTCACAAACGGGCTAAAAGCTCAGCAAAGAAAGAACAGCACTAATCCAAATATTAAGCTTTTACTGTAACATGCTTTGATCTCTGGAATCCATCTGAAGGAATCATTTTATGGAAGTTAAGAGCTTTTTTCTTTTTGACCTTAAGTGAATTTGATTCAAATATACATTATGGCTTTTGAATCTTAAAGACCATTAGCTGTACATCTAATGCACATCAGAGGCCTGGGAAATAAAATCCCAAGCTTATTGAGAATAAAACCTTCAATGCATTTCCTCATGTCAATACTCCAAGGGTATTTTAAATCACATAAGTTGAAAAAGGTCCTAATCCTTTCACTTTTTGTATGCTGGTGAGCACTTCTGGCTATAGAAAGTCTTGCTGAAGGTACTGGGGTCATGTAAGTGTTAAGGAACCTGTGGATGCAAGATGGAGATAGAGGCATACACTAAATGATGAAAAATCGTCCTTGTGTGTTTTCTTCAATAGGACACAATTATGTTCCTAAAAATTACTTCACCAGAGAATTTATATTTAGTTATTAATCTCTTCAGAATCTTTTAACACTGCCAAGCTCTTTGCTAGCTTTACATACTCCCCATCTCTGGGGTTAACAGTTGCTGTGGCTGAATTCTGAGAGTTTGAATTAATAAATAATCCTCCAGACATCTGACTACTTTTTCCCTAAGGTGCATTTTTCACTTCAGAGCAATTTGAAAATAGCCTGCTTTGCTCTGAACACCCACCACCTCAGGACCCCGAGAGTTGTCCAAAACCACCTCTGAAGGATTCGGGTGTGGCTCGAGGCTCTCCCTGAGCTCTGCACCCCTACTCAGGGACTGCCTGAGCCCACCTGGGCCTGTGGGTGCACTGTGTGCTGCCTTGCTGAGCTGTGGGGGGCAGGAGGGCAGGCAGGGACTCACCGCCGGCGCCACACGTGTGGGAGCACTGCGACCAGGCCGACCACGGGGAGAGCTGGCAGTCCACGGCACACCCCACCACGCACCGGCTGCTCGTGGGCACGGGCTTCTCCAGGTGCAGCTGTGACAGGAAACACAGGCATCAGCTTCCCCAGGCCCCAGCCACCTCCTGCCACTGCCAGGCACCCAAGCAAGAGCTGGCAGCAACTCTGCAGGGCACCAGCAGAACACCAGTGGTGTTTATGAGGAGCTTTCCCAAGGGTGCAATGGGGGATTGTGGTTTCAGTGCCGAAGAGTTTCACATCTAAGCATCCCTCAGTGTTTGGTTCTCATTTTACAACCCTAGATTTCCAACAGTAGGACACAATCCCCGCCCTGGTCCCCAGCTTTGGGATGGTGCAGGGTTGGTAGCCTTGCCCTGTGTGCTGGAGTCAAGGAGTGACACCACCCATGGACACCCCTCTGCTTCCCAAAGCCCCCAGCTGGGTGCTCTCAGCACCATACAAAACCTTTTCCCCGTTTCTGGGGAATGTCTTAGCGTGGATCAGGAGGTCCCCATCCATCTGGAATCCCAGGGTGTGTCCCAGGCTGCTCACCCTCTGGCACAGCTGCATGCTGACCGTGGCCCCGTCGCTGCGCCGGCAGCTCAGGAGGCGGCGGCGCTCGCCGTGCCCGCAGGTGGCATTGGCACCCAGCTGGCACCCGCTCCAGCCTGCAGACACAAAGCAGAGGGTGCACTGCTGCAGCTCAGCTTTACACTCAGCACAGAATCATACAATCACAGAATGGCTTGGGGGGCTGCGCAGTTCCAATCCCCTCCCCATGACCAGGTAGCTCAAAGCCCCATCCAGCCTGGCTCTGAAGCCCTGAACATGGGTGTTACCTTCACCCACAGCAGCACTTCCCCATGTCAGGGCATCCCACAGCCAAGAACACTCCCCCCCGCCAAGAAAGTTGTTCTCAGAGCCAGGCAAGCCTCAGAGGAGACAGGTTCTTTCCACAGTCCAATGCCGTATGCCGTGATGATACCGCTACATCAGAGTGCACATGCTGAACACTGATAAAGGCTATCAGCTCAATCCACTTGGCACAGGTACAAGGCTCTATTGTCTGAAGTAAAATTCCACTTTGATAAAGCAGCAGCTGGGGAAGTTTCTGGAGGGGAACTCTGGTTTAACCTGTTTTTGTCTCCAGGCAAAGCTATCCATTATTTAAAACTAAACTCTAATAGTCATGAAATAAAAGCAGTATTTCTAGCAGAAGGAAATTAATATCTTATTACGTGTCTGAAATTACGTTGGTCAGAATACAACTAAACTGAAATAAGCTTTAAAACACCATTTAAAATAAACAAAAAGCATAACAGAAGCCACTAAAATTTCCATACACCACCAATAAATAAGAAGGATGAGAAGAAAACCTATTACTTTGTGTCTTCCACCCCTGATAAACATGAACACATAAATGTTCTGCATTTCTGAAATGTGATGATAAAAAAGGCATCATCCTGCTGCCTGTGTTTCTAGGGCTTTTATTACAAACAGGCTGAGTTTATATTCATATATTTTATCTTGCTTTGTTCTCCCTTCCCACCAGCTCCCAAACTCCTCTTAGATCTCTCCTCTGTATGCCTTTCTCACTTATTTCAGCTGGTCAAAACAAAAGGAATTTTTTGTTTTGTATTGTTCATTTGTTTGCAACAGAACCAATTGCTTCTAAGGTCCTAAATAATGCATTTAGCTCTGAATATCCTATGCCCACCCATATAACTCATATTGCTTTCAAAGCAGATTTCTGTTGGTATTATTGGCTTCACCAGAACCACACAGATGACACTCTTTTAATTGGAATTTTGTAATTAATTATGTTGATAACCCATTGAAGATCCCATTTAGCATGCTTTATTTCCAACATACAAACAACAACAACTTAAATACAGAAATTGTGCATTTGTCCACTAATGTGTAAAAATGCAGGCGTGTAATTAACCTCATTGAGACCAACAATGTCAAGGCTTTAACCAACACCACAAGCAAACATAACTAAAAGCACATACTAAGGGTATATTGAAAATTTGTACCTACCTGTTAGGTTGTACTGGTATTGGAAGCAATTTTGATTAAGAATACATGGCTTCATTTGTGAAACTTCAGGGCAGGGCTTTGAACTGACAGGAGACCTCAGCACTTGTCGGGTTCGGGTTTGCATAATATTGGGGTCACACACCTGGACAGAGAAGGGATGGACAGTACAGAGACCCCAGTAAATCACACAGACATCACTGACCCCAGGAAACCACACAGACACCACAGACCAGGGCTGCTCACGCACACCCACAGCCACATGGAGGCAGGATGCAATCCCACTCCTGTTCTAACAATACTTAAAAGCACATGAAAAGAAATGTTCAAAGTTAAGAATCCAAACTCCAATCCTTTATGTACCCAGATTTGGCTATTTTAGCCCTGCCACACTATATTTTCCGTGTTTTTTGGTAAGGATCCTTGGGAACGACGAGATAAAGACTGCACCACTTTGCTGTGCGCTGCTTTGCACCTCCTTCCAAGACTTCCAGTAAAATGCCACAGTACAGATTAACAGGACAGGATTTTTGTCACAATTAATGCATTTTTAAGGAGTATCTGATGTTACAGCAAAGCACTCATTTCAAGGAAGGACATTTGTAATTGTGTATCAGTTATGATGCTGACGGGACAAGGTGACTTTTCAGAGTATGTGATACCAAATACTGATGTCCAGCTGCCTATAAACCAGGATTTGCTTGTTTACATTTTCACAGGAATATGAACCAACTGAGGCAGGTTTTCATTTCTATTTGTGCATCACAGGCATGAAAACTGTTTGTTTTTAGCAGCCCTTGATCCTCACTCTCATAGCACTGCAGCACAGAGCTATTTTCCCACAATTTGGTAACAGGAATAGGTGAGTGGAGGTGGTCACAGCAAACCTAATGGAAATAAATCCCTTATTAAAAGTATTCACCACCATTTATTGAACAAGATGACCCATTTAATTCCTAACAGTTTCTCATTAGGATTGCTCAGGAACAGCAAAGAAAACAAAACAAAAAAACCCCCAAAACAATGCCCGTAGAACCACATTTTCATGAACGCTTGGGGATTTAAAACAAGATTTTTCTATGAAGTACTATAATTACAAAAAATAACTAACAGTTTAAAACCACAGGCTTATTACCATGCAACAAACAGCCTGCAAACACTGAACACTGCACGGGTGGAAGTGTGGATAATTCCTGTATTGTGAATATTGAAGGGAAATGTAATGGCCTTGCAGCATAAATCTGGATCTCAGGCTGCTGTAAACTGGATTAGCTGCACAGATGACAGCAAAACTGAACAGAATAAATATCAGAACAAATGGGAAAAAAAAGTCTGGTCTGGTCTTAAAATACATTGTCAGGGCCTATTTCCTTATGTTTACACTACATGAAGGAAAATCCATTACATTTTTATTGCTGACACACACCTTGTCAAGTCATTTTAAATGGTAATCTTATTTGAATACCCTTGGTCAGCTAAAATACCCAATTGTTTCTAATTATCTGAAAATTAAACCTATGCTAAGTGTTTACCAATAGCTTACTGCCTTTTTCACAACTAATCTGATTGTTCATTCTCACAACTAACACTAATAACTTAAATGATTTGCCAATAAAGCAAAATGACTAAGGAAAAAAATCAAAGCATGTATCTCAGCAGCTACTCCTAATTAATGTTTCTCTGAATTATGTTACCAAGGGGGGGAAAAAAAAAATCAATGGATGCTGTGACAGAAGCTGTCTGTGCCAGCCCAGAAAGATCAGCTTTCGCTCCCTTTAAAATAAGAACCTGCAGACAGAAAATATACCTCATTTGTAGATAAGTAAATTCTTTTAATAAAATAGTATTTTTCCCCTGTCTAGCATGGCCCCTGTTGTGCTCCATTACAGGACATTGCTGCAGCCCAGTGCTGTCACAGAGCCCCAGAGCTTTCCTGGCTGGCAGGACCATTTTCCCTCTCAGATTTCCTCCTGGTAGGCAGCAGACCAGACTAACAGGCCAAAATCTATCTGGTGTTTGCCAGGATCCAAACAAACAACTGGTTTACTAATGCTCTGAAGCCAGAATTCTCACTGTGCTGATGAGCCATGGGGCTCAGAAGCCAGAGCTGATGCAATAAGCCCCCCACTTTTACTAGTTTTGAATAATAAGGAATCTCTGTAGGAAAAGCATTCATTTAATCAAGCTGAGGACATGGGAAACATGCAAAAATTCAAAGTTGGCAAACTGTAACTAATATCCTGTAATATTATTTGTTGAATTTCTCTTAACGTCAATTGAGAAGTCAATTTAGTTTTATAATTGATTTTCTGCCCTTGCTCTTTCAAGTTAACCATGTAAAAAACTGAGCCAAATATATATGGAACTGAGTAAGCAGCAGGAGGGAATGACTTGCAAAGAAAAAGATGAAAGCTGGAATTTTCAAAGGAGCAAGAGGGAGCTGAGTATCCAGCTACCCTCAAATCTCCATGGGTTTGGGTGCACAGTTCCTACAGGACCCCTCCAAAAACCCAGGCTGGAAAAAAAAATCAAATATTTATGGCATAGCAAAGGTTGGGGAATGTATTGGCAGACTCGATGTCATTAGGGGATGTGAACAGTGGAAGTAAAGAAGAGGGATTGTTGCCAGTGGAGAGATGCTGAGGGTACTAACAAGCAATGCCAAGGGGCATGTCTAGTCCTGAATGTGGATCTTAGAAAATACTGAGAGCAAAACCAATCACCATCAATAGCAAATCACAGGCTTAGGAGGCAGGAGAGAAATGGCAGCCATCAATTTGGAGAAAAGGCAGCAAAAGAAAGAACTATTTCTTGAGTACCTAAAAGAAATTACCATGGGATTAAGATTTAAGCAGGATAACAGGCTGATTCTGAATAGTCTCACAAAATGAAGAAAATGACAAAACTAATTTGACTGCTCAAGTAATCTTCCATACAAAACAGTGAAGGTGCCATTCAGGTACATGGATCAAGGCTAGGTCTGCCCAAGGGATCCAAATTTCTAATCACAAGCATGTGTGAATCTACAGTTTCTGGGGTTTTAAATAAATAAAGCCCACTATGATTCAGCAATGTTTTACTGAGTATTTTCATTTACAACTCCTCTCTTCCCGCTGAGTGGATGCTACACTTCCAAAGACATTATTTCACTTTCTACTGCTCTATTAGTAACTAGTGCTTTCACTGATGACAGATGAAGCTTTTAAAATTCTTTTTTACATTAAGTCAGCCATTACCTTCTGTAAGGCTAGTGCAACTGGTTTGTGCTCAGCGTCCGCCAACATTTCCACAGTGGAAGCATAAGGAAAGGCAGGTGCCAATAACAGATGTGTTCAGGAGTGGGAGTTTGACTTGTATGTCTGAGATCATCTCTTTATGCTCAAGACACTTACTTTTATGCCTGTGGTTATAAATCCCTTAACTGGTTTCCATAGTTGGGAGAATTTGGAATATAACCATGGGATAGAAATGGGTGTAACAGCAAATGTTCCCTATTCTGGGAAACTGAAACCCACTTCTGACACCACCCACACTAGGAATAAAGATCTATGGATCAAGGAAGGACAATGATTATGGGTGCCCACTGGCCATGATTAATAGGAGAGGAAACAAGTCCTAAGAAATGAAGGCAGCTGTGGTGCATGAAGGTGGAAGGGCAGAGGCCTGGAGACGTCTGTGTACCTTCAAGATCAGGTGCAAATCAGTTTGGATGATAAGTTTTCCAGACTATGTTGTTTGTTCAGATTCTTTGTTGATGACTGTAAGCAATGGGGTTAGTAATTCTGGCATCCCTTGGAACTGCTAACAGGAACAGAATTAATTTTTGATGAAAATAATAATGGGGTGCCACCTCAGGTGGCACATCAATAGCCTACAGCAGTAGGATGGCATACACAGACAGTAGATTTCTTTATGGGTATAACTGTACTGTTCCAGCCTACTTTATAGTATTAAACCTCACCATTTCCATTATTCTTTTCCATATAGCATGAAAAAGTTGAGCTACAGCCACAGATCCACAGGTGAGATTATATAAACCACTACAGAAACAAAATATGCTGAAGCAATGAGAGGTCCATAAAATGTTAAGGCAAGAATAAATCAAAGTTTTTCTCAAAGGACCGTTTAGAAATTATAACAGCCATCTTGGTTCTATGGGGAGATTTCTGGCACTATTGACTACTGCATTTTAAAATATTTCTTTTAGCCAAAGCTATTTTTTCACCATGACCACTTGTCACTATTTAAAGCTAACATAAAAAGTGAGGGACAAAAACATACACAAAGGATGCACCCTGCCTTTGCTTCAGACAGTCACAGAACTGACAAAGCACAGGAAGTTTGTTCTGGAAGAGAAGGGTATAAAATAAAATAAAGCTGCAAGGTTATGAAACTAAGTTCCAGTCTAAGAGCTGTTAACATATCACACATTAATATACACTATTAGACCCTCTTTGGGATGGAATTTAAGAGCTGTTCATTGATCCAGGCTTTCATATGCATCATAATTGTACAGCACAGAGGCTGTAACCCATTACAGGGCCTTTTAAGCTGTTTAATTTATCAAGCAGCTTGTATAATGCATCCTGCACTATAAATAGCTGGCTGCATTATTCTTAACTGGCTATTCATAAGCAAACATACAACCTTAAAATAAGGTAAATGCAAAGGCAGCAACCGTATTTGACTATTTTTAACAGAGCAATGAACCATTACATTGTTCATGCCAGTATGGATGTTTTGTAACAATTTAACAAGCCATTTACAATAACACGAGCAGTCTTTTGAAATGAAAATGCATTTGCATAAATTTTCTTTTTCAGATGCATCCAGGTTCTGAAACCTTGCCTGCCTCCACACAGAATCGTTACTTAAATCACTTTAAAAAAGTGATTGTTAACAAAGACTAATAAAAATAAAACAACGAATATAAAAATACAGCAGTTACCCACTTTTTTTGACAAAGACATACAAAAACATCCAAGTCACAGCTATGCAAAAGGAGCAGGGCATGTTCTTCCAAAAAAGCCTTGACCAGCATAATCCTCATGCTTGATTTGAATAAATTATCTCTTGGGCTGGAAAGATAACTCTGTGCAAGCCTCACTCTTCAGCACAGCCTTCACACTGCAGCTCCTCCACCAAACTTACGTGCCAAACCCAGAGAGGTTGGGGAGTTTCCTCTGGAGATATCCAAAAGCTGTTTGAGGACACAGTTCTGAGCAATGTGCTCTGGGGAATCCTGCTTGAAAAGAAAGGACCAGATCACCTCCAGTGATCTGGTGGTTCCTTCCAACCTTGCCTGCTCTGTGTTCAGGCACCAGTTGTGATGGAGGCTTTCGTAATCCACACAGTGACTCCCAGAGTCTACAGGAGTCCACAATTTCCCTTCCAGCTGGCATTTCCAAACTGCAACAGCTCCAGCTTGCATCAACAAGGAAAGTCACTGCAGAGCTGAGAGCTCTGTGTATCACTTGGTGACACTTTTAATCCGGTCACTTGGGGGTGTCCCACTCCCCCCGTGGATTCCAGGGAATAATAACTCGGTTGTCGCAAGTCCCAAGCGCGGCACATCGCCATCGATCCATGAGGAAAACGCTCGCTGAAATGGAGACAGCTGCTCTCACTCACCACACACACAACCTCCTATAATTAACTAATTTCAGACCTCTTGGAATTAGCTGCTAGAAATGCCAACAGCTGAGGCAAGCAAGGAGGCCACTCCAATCCACACCGGGGGCTGCGACAGCCATCCGCCGACAGAGAGCTAACGAAATAGATTTGAGGTAATTATTTCAGGGACTTGTAGCACCACTCGCATATTAACTCTTTTTAAGAGTGCTTTGATGAATTCAATTGAAGGCAATTAATTACATTTCCAAGTCAGATGAATACAAAGTCGAGACGCCACAGGAAGTGTGTGTTATTCCATCACTGAATATGTAACAGAGATGACAGGATTTCAGTTCCCAGATTGTTTAGCTGGGTCTTTGAGCAATCAAGTGATGATGTCTGACTGAACAGGCTATTGTCCCTGGAACAAATATGAAATCTCTTAAGCAAAATGCAAGTCAACCTAATTTCCTTGTGGGTTTTTCTTGGTTTTTTT
Source organism: Calcarius lapponicus (assembly GCA_039654755.1). Taxonomy (NCBI): domain Eukaryota; kingdom Metazoa; phylum Chordata; class Aves; order Passeriformes; family Fringillidae; genus Calcarius; species Calcarius lapponicus. The sequence goes on along the minus strand of CM077470.1, from coordinate 20,855,002 downwards.
CCCTTGTTATTTTTGGCTTTTTTGTTGTTGTTTTTAACTAGCAAGCTTCGAACTGTTATGTTAAATGACTTTAAAGCTTAATATTTAAGTCACATCGATGTTACTTAGTGACAAAGAACAAAACATTATAAGCCAAAAAAAATAGTCTTCAACCACAGGGAAAACCATTTTGAATTTACTTCTCTCAATAGAAAAAGTGAGAATAATAGGGAAGATTTAATTCAGTTACTATGTAATTCTTGGATCCAGTAGAGAGACAAAACCTCAAAGCAACCTTGAGGCATTGTATTTCTGACAGCTTCATTTCTGACCATTAGATGAAACATTAAAATTTACCTTTGTGTTGCAGTGTTAAATAGCACCATAATCAAGATGCAAAATACGTAATTCAGTTGAAAAACACACATAAAAGAATTGTGGGAGCATCTGAAATTATAAAAGACCACAAAAGTGTTTAAAAGCAAAAGGGAAATACAGCCAAAAAAGGTAGAACAAATACAATGTTTTAGCAAAAATGTATTGAAGAAAATACTTTCCATTGACAAAGCAGTTGCCACCTTTATGACTCATTGATTTCTACACGATTCAAGATCATTTACCATCCTGAAAGTGGAAAACTCACATGGGAAGAATACTGCTACAAGATAAAACCAAGTAATCCCCTAGAAAGTATCCAGAGTACAATGACATATTGACAAAGGTACAACGGATAATCTAAAAGGCATTTTTATATTCAGCTGATAAGAGTTAGTTATTCTGCTATCAGGATGAATTTATTATCAACACTGTAAAACATGAGCAGAACACCAAAGCGACTGGAAAAGAATTCTCACCTGACCAAAATCTTAGGTAAATATCTCAAATCAAAAAGCTCCTCAGGCAAAGATGAGGCTGAAATTGTGATCGTTCATTTTTTACAAACTAGAATTTGTCAAGTTTCATAAATCCTCTTTATCTCTAGCAAGCCAAACATGACCAGAGCTACAGGAAGACTTGCTGGAATGGTCTTTGGCAGCTGCCTCATGAGTGCTATGACTAAAAGAGTGCCAACAATTGTGGTATGAAATATAAATGCGCTTGAAATAGAGCAGCCAGGATGCACAGTTTTGCTTTTTAATTACAATACAATGTGATCTTCCAAATTTTCATTATAATATGATGTGATCTTCCAAATTTTTTGAAATTTTTGAACCCCTTGACTCATAGCTGTCCTAACTGACCACCTTTCCTGGTGCCTCAGGAGATGTAAGGTTCATTAATCACGCTGGTGCTGGCAGTGCCTCACTCCAGCCACCACGATTCCCTCAATCCCTGCCCCACAGCCACCAAAGAGACACCAGTGGCACAGCACAGCCATTCTGCACCAACAGCAAGCCCAGCACTCGCCTTGGAGATGTGGAGCATGTGCAGCCTGGGAGGGACTGTGCTGTGTGGCTCCCTCTCAAAATCCACCACAAACAGCCAGAGTAGCTGTAAAAGGGAGACAGCACTGCAGTAAACTCATCAAAGGGAGGGTTTTATTTGCCCATAAAACTTCAAGCTGTTTATCTTCTTGTATCTGGACAGAACTATGGAAACACATGCTCCATCAGCACACAGTCATCTCAGTTTCACAACAAAGCATTGCAGAACAGCTTGTGAAAACATATTGTTCAGCTAATTGCATTGGCATGCAGATGCCCTCACATTCATGAATTAACATCCACCATGGCAAAGGGATGTACAAGGAGACACAGGGACTGTGGCATGTGGCCCTGTGCCTGCCAAGAGATGTGCTGCCTGATGGAGTGCAGCCCACGAGCTCTGGGCTTCCCTTTCCTGCTTCTGTGGGCTACAGAGGCTTCGCTATTGCCAAAAAAGGGGAGCCTTCAGGCAAAAAGCCTGGGTGTCTTAAGGATATGAGGGTGCCTAAAGCTTCAAGCAGTCCTACATAACCAACTGACTGCCACCAAGGCACCTGAGAGACCCCCAAGAGCCTCAGGGATATCTGCATCAGTTCACTGCGTGCGAAAATGAAGAAAATCCATGCCTGGAAAAGTCAATGGCAAAGAAACAGCCCAACCACAGTGGGACTCTGAAAGGTATCCAAGCATTTGTATGAGTTGCAAGAGTGTTATACTTCATCAAAGCCATGCTGCTCAGGAGGAGGTGAACGCAGGAAATGAAACACAAGATTTTATTTGACATGTTCTTACTGAGTATATTGATACGCTACACAAAATATTATGGAAGGAAATTACCTGTGTCAGCACTGGTATAAATACCTGTCCAATAACCACTCAACTTTTGGTAATGGCCCTGTTAACACGGGGGCAATGAATATGTGTTTGTCACTTAAATACATCAAGCAAGTCTATTAAAAAACCCCTCTGAGATTAAACCTGGCACCTATTTCAACACTGATCAGGGAGAAACAATAGATCTGAAGTCACGTGGTCTGAGACCAGAGGCTTTTCATAACACAGAATTTGCAACTTCTCTCCATCTTGCATATTTAGGAAAACACAGAACACTTCGCAGTCGCTTGAATTCCCTGCATAATTCACAAAGTTCTGAGTATTTCATGACATGACAAATTGTTCAGGCACCTTGCTGTCATACCCTTCTGCTGCTGCTGCCTCAAATCTTCCCCCAGGTGTTTGAGGAGGAGGAAACACTGGACACAAATAGTGTGTGTTGGGAGGAGAGAGCTGTTATTCCTTGAGGAGTAGGACCTGTCCAGAGGAGTGTCACCCCCAGGTTTTACCAGCAGGTTGTTAAGGCAGTCATGCACCACTGACAGAGGTCTCCCCTGAAAACACTTCCTAAGGCATTCAGCTCTTACTGCAGCTGGAATACTGTCCCTTCACCCACTCTGCTTGCGTGGGCCCTCTCCCATAGCAGAACAAGGGGAAGGATGTTTTTAATCAACTGTTACAGTAATAACTATGTGTTTCACTAACCAACTTTCTATAGCTCTGTCTCTGTAGAGACATAAATATCTCCAGATTCAACCATGCTGGCAGGATCCATTAAGCCTGACATCCCTCAGAATATAATTTACTTTCCTAGAAAATAACTAGGCCATGAAATAGTTGAAGGAGAAGCGAAGACTGCTGCGTGAGGAACACTGCCAGGGACACGGGCAGGAGAGCCTACCTGCGGACACGGGCTCCACTGTCCCCAGTCAGACACTGCACACTCACTGGGACAGTACAAGGTACACTTCTGCACTGCCTCTGGGACCTCAGCCTGACTGCACAGAGCGTTGGGCACAGTCTCCACACTGTGGTCCTCAGCAGTGCTCACACACCTACACAGAAAGCACGCATTTTAATTAGAGTATCACAGGCATCATGGGTATCAACAGGTTTTCTCAACTCCATACAGGACATAGACATGACAACAGATACAAGTAGCACGGCTGGTCAAAAAATAAAACTAATATGTTAATGCAAATGGAAATCAGCTACGTGCACGACATGCTTTTGTTACTTCATACAGAAGGATTTTAACTTTGATCGGCTGACAAAGGAGCAAACAGAAAGTGACAACCAGCAAGAACAAATCTTAGTGCTCCTGCTAGTAACATCTGAACATTTGGAAATAACTCAGCATTTCCCCATGCCTGGGGAATGAATATTCAGTAATAATGAATGCCACTCTGGTGCATGCAGTGCTATTACTTGGGGAAAATGTTAGCAAATCAAAATATGGAGGCTTTGCACCTCAGGGAGCTTTATGTATACATGGCATTTAGGTTGAAGAATACTAATTTAAATATCATGCCGTGTTCCTGAAAAACCAAAGCTGCATCTCTGAAATGCTTTTCCTGTAAACCATGGAACATAAACACGTATTTCTTTTCATTTGCAATACACTGGACTCAGCAACACACTCACTGTCAGATGGCCAGATATTGCAGCTTTATGCAAGAACATACCAGCTCTTTTTGATCTGGAATACCTGAGCTTTTGTGTTCACATACCTGACTTCCCTCGTTTGTATTCCTTCTCCACAGTGGAGGGAATTTTGTTCGCTGCTGATTTTGCATGGAGACCATGGTCCTACTTCCCAGGAATACTGATTGCACTCACTGTAGCATGGGACTGCCTCGTGTACCTGACAGGAGAAAGAACCAAACTCTTCAGCTGAACTGTCCAGGTTAGCATGTCTGCAGAACAAACCTACAAAAAAGCACACTGAAAAGTATCCTGGCTTACACTCCCAATGCTAAGCCTGCTGTAATGGCTTTAAGTTCATTTATTCATTATTGACTTGCCAAGGGATTTTTAAGTATATAATGAACAGCAGTATGCATGCAGCATCTTCGGAAGCAGGATAAATAACAGCTATTTCCTGCAGCCAGAAGAGGAACTCCATTACAATTTCATTTGCTCTGCCTGCTCTCAGGATAATCTATCACACGTCATTCACCAAGATCGTATGTACCACATCCTTTTGTGTTTCAGCAGGTACAAACTTAAAATCAGCACTCATTTACCTTTGCTTCTAATGCATTCTTATAAGCCATTTACCAAAAAAGAATGAAATTTCATGCCTCCTACAAATTTCATTTTTATACACAAAAATAGTAAACGCTTTTTTGCCTGCAAGTGACTTATCTCTAACATATCTCCTAATCAAACACGACAGCATGTTCACCTGAACTATGGTATCTACATAGGGAGAAAAATACAGCCAAAAGCTTGATAAAAGGTGCCAGATATTCAAGTTGCTAAAAGCAGCACACTGAGATATAGCACTTCAGCAGATTTTTAGGTTTAAATAAATGAATGCATCAACAGTTCTATTACAGTGATGAATAAAAGTTATTTATTTTGAATCTGGTTTGTCTGCAGAAGCTGATTTGAAGATACAGTATTCCCTGTTGCTTTGCATGAAGCATAATGCGCTAGCCTGGAAAAATACAACACACCTAAAATTTCTTCTTCCACATACCAAAACCTCCTCAGCCTTGCTGCTGTGAAGCCATTTCATTCTCACCTGTAGAATAACTATAAATCAACAGCCTCCCAACTACCCCCCAAAAAGATTCAGACAAATGTTTAATAATTTACAGCTTCATTTTAAAATAGATTATGATTAGACATGTTGTGACCACAAGAAAAAAGAAATCCTCTTTATAACCTTTTGGAGGTGGGAAGACAAGAAAATTCAGATACCAGTCTGAAAACAAAACTGGTGTCCCATCAGAAAATCACCTTCATTTCAAATGGAAGAAGTCCACTTGAAAAGGAAAACTCCTTCAAAACAGAAAATGTCCGAAATGAATTTTAAGTGTGGGTCTGTCTGTATGTTGTGCATAGGTTTAGCAGAGAAGGAAGAATAATAGATGATGAAAAGTGGAAAACAAGGTGAAAACACAGGAAAGAGGGAAATCAAAGTCTGAACTGGTGAGGGCAAGGACAATATGAACCAGTAAGAGAATCACATTTCACACAGAGGAGGGGAGAAGGAAGGGAACAAAAGGGGCAAAGGCAGCCATACCATTAGCACATTATTATATTATTAAGCACAAATTACAAACCTGGATGTGGCTTTGAGCAACCTGAACTAGCAGAAGGTGTCCCTGCCCATGATGGGGGAGGTGCAAACGAGATGATCTTTAAGGTCCATTTGAACTGAAGCCACTCTCTGGTTCTATGTGGACTGTGCACCAAGGCACTGGCACTTGGCCCAACTCCAGGGCGTACAGGTGTCTGTGCATTGTACAAAGTGCACTCAGAGCTGAGCTTCCCACACTGAGCAAGCAGCACCACAAGCAGTGCTAATTAGCTGAGCAGCCAGGCTCGTTATCATTAACTGGTGTACATGGGAGCACAGAAAAGCAGCACTCACCAAGCCTGGGCTCAGCACCAGCCAGCAGGGAGCCCATGGATGTTGGGACTCAGCTGAAGCCACCATCCTGCCCCACCAGCCTGTCACCTCCACTGATTCCTGCAGCCACATCCCTCCATGTGCCAGGGACAACAGCAATCTCTCTTCAGGCACTGCAAAGCCTTTGTGCTCCCCACAGACATCCATCCAGGAGATGGATGCAGAGTCAGGGAGTATTTATTAGTTTCCCTGCTCCACAGGGGGAAGGAAAAACTACAGCCTGCCTATGTTGCCTGACAAAACACATATCATCCACAGGAGACGATTAGTGAGGGAAACAGGTGCTTGAGGCATGATCAGTTTTTTCCTCATCGCAGAGGGAATGAGCAAAGAGCCAAGCTTGGACAAAACTGGCTGCCAGGGGCCAGCCCAGTGAGAAGGTCCCTCACAGGGCAGTGTCAAGGATGGTAAAACTTAGTAAGTAAGTTCTATTAAGAGCTGGGTGGTCTGTTCCTGCTTTTAGACTTCTGGAGAGGAGGCTGAGGGTGGGAGCAGGCAGGAGGTGCTGCCTCCCTCCCTCCCAGCCTCCACAGGCACAGCAGGGCAGCCCAGCACAAACAGCAGCTTTGGGGATTTAAGATTCTTTTCCTTGCTCTATTAAAGAACCCTTCCTCAGGGTTAGAGGATACCCCTGTGAAGCTGCAGGTTCTCAGCACTCACCCTGCTGCCTGAAGCCAGGGTGAGGCCAAGAGCTTGGGAATCCCATCTCACTGTGTCAGTGACCTCTGACTGCCCCATCTTAACATCTGTTAAACCTCAGACCTCTCCTAACCAGCAAAACCTACCTGTGGACAGCAGCAAAGGCTTAATATCAGGCATTTACCATAAATGTGTTTTAGTGGTCAAAACCTCCTGTGGCATGTACGTGCTGTAGTAACTGTGTAGGAAAACCAGACAGAGCTGGGCAGGCATGGGATGCCACATGAACTAAAATCAATCTGAGGAATCCTGTGAGCCAAAACAGAAATCCCATAGGCACTGACACAAATACACATAATGTGAAGTGATACTTCAAATGTGCTCTTTAAAGAGCAGGGAGGATCACAATAACAAAGCCATTAATAGAGCACTTCTAGCCTGCTGTCTGATTGTGTCAAACACGTTTGATTACATGTGAAGTGCCATCAGCTCTCTTCCTCCTCCAACAGACAGACAGACAGACAGACATCCCACTTTGTGCTGGAGGAGGGAGGGGACACAGCACTGGCTGCTTGTCCCTGGGGTACCTCAGATCCCCAGTGATTTGCTGCTGACCTGTGCAGTATTTCCTCTTTGGTCAGGATCCCCAGCTTCCACTCACCACTGAAAACCTGAATTATAGCTGTCACAAATAACCTGTTTTCCTAAGTTATTGTGCTGACACCACAGCACACTGCTGCTGTGAACAAGCTCTCCCCTCTGCCCTGTGTCAGTGCTGAGCAATGCCATCTCTGGCAACACCTCTGGGACACTGGGGAGATGTAAATAACCACCTGCGTCACCGGGACGGACAGATTTCTTGAGAACAAGTTACAACAGGCACCCGTGGATGACATGAAGCTCTTACGTGGGAGTCTCAAGGAGATGCAAGATTTCCACGGGTGGAACTCAGTGGGAATGAGTTCAGGAAGCTGTGAATACAATTTGTAACTCTATCTTTGCATTTAAAAATCACAATGATGAGGCATGTGGTTCTTTCCTCCACAGGAGAATGTTTTCCTCCCATTTTCTCTCCTGGCTTGCCATAATTTGTTTTCAATCAGCTCCAATTCCTCCTGTTTTTTTTGTTGTTTTTTTTTTTTTAATTTGGAAAAAAACTACAGCAAACCTTGAAGCCTTCAATTTGTGTTTTTGCTAGGAGCTGTGCTACTTAAGGAGGTCAAACAGACATGCTCTTGATTTTTCATTTTCAAAGAGTTTTGACTAAGCATTGCTGTTCTGTGGGTCCCACAAAACAGAGGACCCTAAGTTCACTTTTCACCTCCTGGGCCCATGGGAATACCCCTGTCCTGACCCTGAACAGAGGCTGGGATGGGATGTGGTGTCCTCACTTCTCACCAACCCCAGGACCCAAAGCATCCAACTCTGGAGGGGGTTGGGATGTGCTCCATGGACCCCTGGCTGTTACAGAGTGCATCCAACCTTCAAATTACACATGGTCTAGGTCTCCTGGCCCCCATCAAGTCTGCCATCCACTAACTCTGCTGCAGATACAGAAGTCCCTTGTAAAGCCCTTGTGACACTTCTCCTCCCAAGCACAAAGACAACAAACAGTTCCTTTGAAAATAATCTGCTTAATGCTCACCCTTCTCCAAGCTTATGCAAACCTGCCATGACAGTGCACTTACAAACCCCTTTACAATGAGCCCCTGTATGGAACTGCAGTGCCACAATCCACGTCCTGAAGGATAAAAAACAATTAATTCCATGCAATAGGCACAGGAACCCACTGTTCTGCATGGAGGGAGAAAGATGCTGGAAGCTGCAGACACTGGACCTGCAAGGAGATCAGCACCCAGGGCAACCAGCCTGGCTTCATCCCTCACTGCCTCAAGAAATAAACACAGTCTTCTGGCATTTTAGCAAATTAACTGCTTTCCTCAATTTTGATTCACAATTACCTGCTGGGTTTTGGGCTCAGTGAACCAAGGGCTGTAAGGATGCCTGCCTGAAACCAAGGGGAGTTTTGCTGCTGCCTTTCACAGGATCACTGTATCCCTCTTTGTAGTCAGAATTAACCTGGAACACTGCTCTAACACCTGAGTCCCTGAATCAAGTTGATGGGCACAGTTCTCAATAGATTAAAGGGAAGAAGGACAAAAGCTACATTTTAAGAGATAGACTGCTAAAGCTTACCCTAATAAAAGAACCCAATTCCCATTCACTCCAATGCAAATCCTGAGCCCTTGCTAAAGCATTATTGATGGAGACAGTTACTTCAACAAGATATACAAGTATTAATCTATTTATTTTCTCTTTTAATAGCTGATACTTGCATTTTAATGAAAAATCCAAATATCTAACCACCCAAGAGCTTTGGTGTGATTTATGTTGTTCTCTAACTTATTTAAATGTAGGCTTGCAAAGGACTTATAGAAATAAATGCACTTGCTCAAATGATGTTATTCATTAAAAGAAATTCATACCTATACTTCAGGTAGCCTGTCTGATGAGAACCTGCAGAATAAACTAGAATGAGGTTCAACACTTCTGAAAATCATAGTGACTTCATATTTCAGTGAACATCAAGATTTATTGTCCCTCAAGGTAAATATTGACTCTGGTTTTCCCTCAGTCGATATTTTAGCTTTCATGACAGTAAATCTTGGTGTTCACTCCAACTAAGTCAATATCTGCTTATTATATTAGAACAACCAAACTGATCACTGTAGCAGTTGCCTGAGACCCTGAGGACTACCTCTGTGCTATTCATTTCTAATACAAATGGGCTAAATTCATTGCTAACATAAGTTCATTTCACATGGCTGCCCTTACATGAAGGTTACATTAGACCTAATACATTGAAACAGTCAGAAGCAAAGAAATAGCAACCCACTTTCAAACTATGGAGACCACCATGAGTAACAGTAAAGGTAGAGAAAATATCATATAGCAAAGAGAGCTTGCTCTGATTTGCAAAGACACTTGCTGGTAAGGGCTAAAACCACTCCTACTGACGCTGGACAGCAATTTGCTCACTTGTAACACTTTTTGCATGACCATTTGCATGTTCTCTGCATATCCAGGCTGCAAGAGGAGGCAGCAGTGGGATGTTCTCCTTCTCTTAGAGCTTATGGCCACCAGCTGGTGACACGTGGGCCACAGCCAGCATTTCTCTTGCAACCTGCCTGACACAAATGGATCCACAGTATGGTGGAAATACATCTGAAAAAATGTCCATTCATTGTAATAATCTACAAGCTTGACTTCTATGTTGACTCCATCTCGTTCATCCAAATCTTTTCTTTGGTTGAAAGATGTCCATATATTAACTGAATAACTTTTATAATGTTCCAATGCTGCTTTCACATTCTGTTTAATAGCAACCAGATAATTTCTAACAATGAATTTCTTTTATTTAGTTCTTTAAAACTGAATTAAAAATTGAGTACTTGCTTTGTTAATTACTTAACTGCGTGTTTGATTTGGCAGATCTAAGCATGCACTTAAAAGCTCTACTGAATTAACTGTGTATCTGAAGGACCAGCACTTGCACATTAACAAACACTACATCACAGAAATCATCTCATTAAAATTTCAACATTAAATAGTTCTCTTTAAAATAAAATTGATTTTATTTCATGCTGGTTTATATATTGATCACAATTGCCAGAAATATGCTAACCACTCACCAGTATTAAACCTGGTTGAACAGTTAATTTTCAAGCAAATTAGATTTTGTGAAGCAGCAGCTACACTGATGAATATTTGTCTTTAGGTATTTGGATGCTGCAGCAAATAGCCACCAAAACTAAAAAAAAAAAATGCTCAAAATGACTTAGAGCACAAAAGTTTGAACAGATCTGTGGTAAGACTTCTAAATTATCAAAATTCCTGGATTTTGTATGCCTCTAGCAGATCCCTGCACAAATACTTGTGAAACTAATTCAGCAGTTTTAGTTTTTATTTACACCCAAATCAAAGGAGCTTGTGTTTCTTACCTCCTTTGTGGTGTGGAGAAAAGAAAATCAATTAGAGCTCTGTGAGGTTCTAAAAAGCCTTCACTGGTGTTGAACCAAAAAAACCTGAAACTGCCAAAAACTTTGTATCCAGCAAAAGGATGAGATCTGTTTTATTTTAAATTCACAGCCAGGGCAGCAATTCCAACAGCACAGACACAGAGTTGCTCCAGCTCCCAGGATCTGCCCTGAATGGAAACCCCTGCACAAACAGACCCCTCAGCCTTAGTCCACTACTTCCAAAACTGCTGAAAAATTATTTTCTCTGAAAAGAGTGAAAACACTTATCAAGCCTCTGAAGTTTCCCCTGCTCTTGATTATCTATTTATAGCCCAATCCTCAAAACTGCTCAACTTTAATCCTAATTTACACATGAAACTACTGAGGATGAAGAGTTGAGTGATTTACTAGAGGGTGGCAAGGAAGCCCTCGGGGAGTGGGGGACTCAGTCTGGAAATGCCCAGTTTCTTGCTCTAACTGGATGATATCTCAGCTTAAAATCAGATCCTGGAAAGTTCAGATAAAGACATTTCAGGATGAAGCCATCAAAAAAAGCAGCACTGTAAAATTCTGGCTGCAAAATGAGGAAAAGAGGAGAAATTAGGAAAGCAGCAGAGTATTCTTGATATAAAGACACCTGGATGTTGCATTTTCCCTCACCATGGCCTTTAGATGCTTTTACTGCATCTATTTTTCTGCTGGACTTTACAAAATGCTCCTAGTAAATCCCTTACTTTCTTCTAATGGAAAATTAAATATTCCAAGTCAGACACTGATTTATTTCAAATTCTTAAGTGCAATGAGTGGAAAATGCCTTGTTTAGAAAGTTAATTGAGGCGAGCTCTGTCGAACCCCAATCATTACATCTCACTCTGATAGAACTACCATGTTGCTCAGCAAGGCTTATTAATTCATATTTACAAGTGGTAAGTGGTTTTATTTGCTGTGAGATTGGTGCAGGCACTAAAAACACCAAGTGGTAACAGGGTAAAGCATGAGTGCTCTTTCTCAGAGATTAAAACACCAAATTGGCATCATTCAACATGAGTAAATCAGGAAGAAACATGCAGCTCCTGGCCCCAAACCCCCAAACCTGCCTGTCTGGTTTTACTCATGATTTTACTGTCAGTACAACCTCTGAGGAGCAGGACATAGCACAAAGTATAACCCTGCACATATTGAGTATTTATTTCTACCTGAAATACTCAGGCAAGACAATTTAGTCTCAGAGTTTTCAAAAAAAAATTGAGGAGTTAAAGTGGGAAGGTGGAGCTTATGAGAATACAGTCACAAAGGGCCAGTTCCTGTGCCTCTGCTTTTTATTTTACATTTTAATTATGTTTCATTCCTACCAAGAAAATAGTAAATCCAGGTAAGATACTAACAAATGCCATCTTACAATGATGTCAGATACAGGGGTTTAAGACAAGGCAGAAACTCATTAGTGAGAGTTTCAGTGCATTTTTTCAGATTTCAGAACTTGTAGGTGCTGCTGCCTCCCTGTCACAAAGCCAGACAAGCATAGAAAATTTAAGTAGATAGAAATAAATCAATATCCCTTGTTTCTGAAACAGCACATTTTGCTGCAGCTGAAGTTTCAGGGGTAACAAACAAATGTGGCACCTCTCTGGATGAATCTGTAATGTTATAATAATGTTGGATCCAGTTTTAAAGAGAGGAAGAGAAAAAAATGCTGATTGATGAAGAAAACATCAAAGCCCTTTTTTACTAGATGAGAACAACAAGATGAAGATGGATTGCAACACCAACCTGAGCCTTTGCAGATGTCCATGTTAGCAGGGCATGACAAGCAGAAAGGAAAGAAAATTATATATGCATTAGTTTGGCTGCTGCATGATAATATTGCAAAAAAAAAAAAAAAAAAGAAAAAAGGCAGAAAATCTGCTTAAAATAAAATTGCTACAATGTAATGTTGCATTCAATGCTTTGATTACCCCATCTTAAAAAAAAATAAAAATTACCTCAAGCAGAAATCAAGCATTTCTTTGTGAGTGAATGAAAAGCTCTACTTTGCTGAAGAATAAAGCGGAGTTCATTCAGCTCCATCCAGCAATCCTCAGGAGCTCATCACTGTGTCTCACAATCAAAGTTTAGGATAATAAAAAAAAATTTTTTTTGAAAATCTAAGAAAATCTATGATCCTGAAATCTGGGGAGACACCCCCCAATTATGGACTATCAGTCATAAGGGACCAGAAAGGCTTTCAGGTATTTAGATATGAATTGGGTGGCCCTGTCATTAGTGAAGGCTGCAGCAGCCATGCTCCTCTCCTCTCCTCTGACTGAAGCAGCCGAGAAGTCCCCACAGAGGAGTGGCAGGAGCCACCCCAGCCAGGGCTCCCAGAGCCAACCACTGCTCCAGCAGGTCAGGAACCTGCCCCAGCAGGATGTGAGCAAGTAATTACTCGATCCAGAAGCCAAGTCATCTGTCACACGAAATGAAATAAACACCGTCACTAAACAAACAGTCCCACAGAAGCACTCTCTGTGTAGGCATCTGGACAATAGGCAATTTAAAGGAATGACCATCAGAGCTTCCTGCTAAGTTAAAAATGATGCCTTGGAGACAAGGCTCAGCCCTAGCCTTTCTTTTAGGGGATTTTAAATCATTTCAAGGTCTAAGAGGTTCAATTTGATATTCTATCAGTTTATTTTCACATCTTTAAGCAAGAATGAATTAATGCAATAAGAGCAGTCACATCTGTCCTTACTGTAGGATGATCTTGAACTGACAATTTTTTCCACATGAGATTTAAAACCAGTTAACTGACAAGAACAATTTGATTGATAGCACTATAGACAAGAGATAGAAGAGACTGGGTAGTGTCAGGCAGTTGAAAGTTACATTTTTTGAAACACTCTTCTATGAGGCTACACCAAAGGCTGGAAGCAGGAGCAAGCTGCTCCTGAGGCTTCCTGCAGTCACAGCAAGAAACAGTCCAGTTTATGTTCCTGCAAAAGCAAGAATAGAAATGCAAACCAGCCCATAACCTGATTGTTTTGTCAGGATGAGACTGTGGCTCTCCCCCAGCCCACTCAGCAGCAGGTCTCATTCCTCCTCAGCAGCAGCCAGGCAGAAACGGATGCTCGCAGGGAGAGCGGGACAGGCGCTGATGGATGAGTGATAGATCCCATTGCTTCAGAGCTCAGAGAGATCACCCACAGCCTGATTAGTAACTGGAGCTGGAAAAATTTCCCTAGAAGAGCAAGATAATGCAGAAGGCAGGGGATGTGACAGCCTGTTGCATGGCCTGTTTGTGGGAGCTGTCTCAGTGCCAGACGTTAGCGCTGCGTTCAGACGCGGCAATAACTCGAGTGATTTTCTCCCTGTAATTACAGGTGAGGCAAAGGCAGGTCCTGCAGCAGTGCTGCACAGAGCCCAGCCTTGGGACCAGCCACACAATTCCACAGATGTGAAGGCAGCTAAAGCCACACCACTGTGCACTTAAAAATCTTGCAATTGTTACAATCTGACAGTTTTTATTGCTAGTTCTTGCAGGTGGATTCCGACAGAAAAGATTTAGGTACAGAAGAGCTGAGTTTTCTTCCCCAAATGCATATGTTCAAGGAAAGTGATGTGCTGCAGAGAGAAACCATGTTTCTACCTGAAAGAACATCCATATTTAATAAACTAAAGGCTCCCTTGAGCCTGAAGTTAAATTCTACCCAACCTACTTCAAACATCAGAGTGCACAGACACTGTCCCCAGGGCAAAAGATAAGAGGGAATTGCTTGCGAGCCACTACCTTGTGGGGTAGCTGACATTTTCTCTGTTTCCATTCCTTCCTTTCTTCTCTGTTTCCATTCCTTTCTTTCAGGGCAATGAATTGTATTATTCAGGAATATGTATTTTCAGATTCCTGCATTTCTATCACTGACCTGTAGTTTGAGGTTAAATGCTTTACATGGACCTGCACAAACCCACACAAATCAATGCAAAGACTTCTACTGAATTCCACTGGGACGTGCTGTAGCAAGCAAGAAACATCTGAACATTTATAGGTGCTTCACTAAAATTTAGGGAAAAAAAAAGTATTGATCATGGTGAATTTTTGCTGCAGTATGTATTTATTTAAATGGACATCAATACTGCCTATATATTGCTGATTAATGAGAAGCTATATAAAAAGTAAACAGATGGGTTTTTGAATAAATCTGACAAGGAACACATCCCTAGGGGTATGCTGGGGGGGTTGGACTATACGTTATTTAAGGTCCCTTACAACCCAAACCATTCCATGATTCTGTGAGGGAACAACAGAATAATTCTCATGCACATGTGCCCATGCTCTGCAAACAGCAGCATCTAGCACACAGCTATATTTTCTTGGTTTTAAGGAGTTTATGAGTGTCTGACTGCAGAAACCCTACCAGAACACTGAACTCCTGATTTGCTCACATACCAGAGGGTCCTGCACCCTATAATAAGCACCACCAGTGCACCAAGTCCTGCTCTGTACCACCATTCAGGATGGGGATGGCAGGATGAGTGATTCAGCAGTTCTCACACCTCTGCCATTCCCTGGAGCACCACCTTCATGCATCCATGATTCTGGAAATAATGGAGTGAAAAAGGCTGTTTCCCAAAACAGCAAGTAAAAGGAGAAAATAGAAAGCAAATGCATATGGAGACTACACAACCCAGCTGTGCTTTGCAGTGTGCTGTACTCATGAACCACTCTACCTGAAACCATTTAGAGAATTATATAATGCAACAAAGCAAATAGCATGTGATATAAATTAGAGGATGTAGTAATTTAAAGATATGCAAATGGCCTGAAGGAAAGTATTCACTCAGCCCATTGCAGATGAGAAAGTAAGGAAAATTAACAAGGAAGAGACAAGAAACTGATGTTGAATAGCAGACCTGAAAGGAACTGAAGAGTCAAAAGAAATAAGGGAAAACACCACTACCTAACACAGGAGCCACAAAGAGAAAGCCCAACACTAAAAGCAAGTCAATTTACAATAGAGGGAATGGCAGAAAATGGAAGATCAACAGGGTGAAGACAAAGAAAGGTGAGATAAACTTTTTATGATAGGGACTGACTCAGAAAGTTTGGCCAACAAGGAGGGCAAACTGGAAGAGACACTTGAAATAACTCCTGTGTCAATGGGGTTATTCAGGAATGACAGGGACAAGATGCCCAGCATCTCCAGAAGATGCAATGCAAGAGAGCTGGAGGAAGAAATGAGGAAAACGGTGAATTGAACAGCAGTGATACAAACCTTTATTCTTCAGAAAATATTTTTCTACAGACATCATCTATAAGCAGCAGAAAATAACAAGGAGATGAGTAGCAGGCAGCATGGGTTTGTCAAGAACAAACTGTGTGAAATCATTGTAATGTTCTTCAGTAACAGGATAAGAGATGCTGTGGATAGGGATGAAATGGCAAGTATTATGTCGACCTTAGTAAGCCTTTCACAAACCTTCAGGCTAAGGAAATATGGTTTGGATTAATCTAATACTCTGCAGTACAATGCTGGAAAATCACATTCGGAATAGTAAAGTGTAAAACTGGCAAGAAACCACACACATGGCTCTGCAGAGCTTTATGTTCTGTATCCAGTCATATCCCTTCTTTTCATTAATGTAAGGCTGATGGACTGAAAATGATTCTTACTGACTGTGGATGCTGCCAAGGTGACAGGGACAGCGAGGCAACTGGAGGACAGGAATTCAAGAATTCAAGATGTACTTTATGAATTAGTGACATGGAACGAAAAAACAGGTTGAAAGAGAAGTAGAGAACTACAGTGACCAGAGACTGACCAGACAACAGTGAGAGCACAGGATGAGAAACAAACAGCCACTCAGGGGTACCACTGTTCGGGATCCAGGAATTGCAGAGAGCCATAAAGAGAATGTGATCCAATAGTATAGTAAAATGATGAGACAAATACAGAGTTTGTAAAACACTGAGGTACCACTTCAGCTGTGGCACAGATTCAGCTCAGGAAGCACAGCCAGGCTTAGGTATCCAAGTTGAAGAGAAATCTGAAGGATTTGAACCAACTGGGGAACAACTGATGGCAGTAACACTATAAAGACCAGAATCAAATTGCCAAGGTGAGCAGTGGCATTTCCTCTGTTGCTTTACAGGCAAACATTTAAAACACCAATATAATTAGTTACCATCTATATGATGGCAGGTCTGTCAACAAAGCATGGTACCACTGTCAGATAAAATAGCAATGCTTAGCCATAAAAAGAAATAACTCTGCTGTATCACACCAGATGCAGAGTAGCAAAAAGACACCTGAGAGAGCTTTAAAGAGATCTTCCAGCAGCTTGAAACCATCTATCTGCAGCATCACAGAGCTCTATGCTGGCTTATTCACTGCTGCCTTGAATATATCACAGATTGCCAGACTCTGTTTTGGAAACCTGGGGCTGTCTTATACCTCATAGAGGAATAGGGGGGAAGAATTTCCATTATATTAAATATTAACAACATGGCTGTTGTAACACTGCCTACAGTCCTAGCTCCTCATTGTAAAAGCATTGATAATGACAGAGCAGTTAAAGGAAACCCAGGAAAATAATTCAAAGTCTGGAACACTCGCCTAAAAGTACGAAAATGAAGGAACCTACTTTGGTTCAGATGAGAGGTGGGAAAAAGGAGATTCAATTATTTTTGAGAATATACAGAGAATTTCTCTTAGAAGACCTCTTTTTTAAGCTAGCAAATAAAGATGTATGTTCCCAAGGTTGAGAGCTTCAGTTAGACAAATTCAACCTAAAATGATAAACAAAGAGGGAACTTTTTAAGTATGAAGGAAATTAACTACTGGATCAGTTTATCCACGGTTATTCCTCCTCCAGCCAAACAGTGTGCCTTTCCACAAACCTCCCCAGCTAGGCAGGGATTTGATTGCAGACAAGGAGCTTATCCTGTACAAGGAGTCAAAGAAGACCCTCATCATCATCATCATCATCATCATCATCACATACCTCTGGTTTTAGGATCTTTGAATTAGGAAGTCCACAGAATACTTCTAAATCATGTATTAGTCATCCAGTGAGCACCACATTTATTAAGCCACACTACATACTTTAAATACAAATTGCACATTGAAGTTGAGGGGATTCTTGTGTGGATTTCACGTATATTTTGAGAGGCTCTCAAAAAACCACAGTTCTACATTATAGATCAGAGGCACACTGGAGTTCAGCCAGTTCATGTATCAGCCCATAAATGTGGATCCCCCAAAGATGACAATATTTTATTTACTGCATCAGCTCTAGCTACTAAATTTTAAGCAAGATAGGAGCTGGAATTCAAAAGGAGAATGCAGTTCTTAGCTAAGTCACAATGGCACCAACACCATCAGGATTAAGCAGGAAAACAAAAAAAAAAAGTAATTATTTAAATAAAGAAAACACTCCCTTGCCTGCATTTATTCATCAATGAATTTTGCCCTTTCTCAACTGTAATTCTGGGGTAGGTAAAACAGATAGAATACTTGGAAATGCAAATTGGAGTCTCCTGTCTCTGGATAGAGGCTTCCAGATCTTTGTTTTGTTTCTGAGACAGCTGCTCCTGCTGGTTTTTATTACTAAGACCCCTTACTTTGCAGTGCACCTCTGACCTTCCTGCAGGTCAGTGCATAGTACCTGGCACATGGACAAATATATGCATGCATGCATGGATATCACTAGGAATAAACAGGAGCTGATTGACAGGAAAGTGAAAAGAAAGAGAGAGAACAACTGGCAAAGAAGGGCAAATATTCACTGTGCAGATTTCAGGGGAAGCAAGAAAAAGAGGAGAAAGATGGTAACAAGGAATACTGGCAGTGACACTGTGAAGGATGAAGGCAAAGAAAAGACAAAGGAAAACACTAAAGGAAGAGGCTCACTGTGTTTTACAAAGGCTTGACAAAATATAACACAAAGCAAAATATGTCTGAGGCAGGACAGAGGCGCATGGAGAAGCAATGACAAAGTTATTTGCAACAGGGAATCCATGGAACTCTGCTGGGCTAGACTTGGGTCATCTCTTATTGTTTGGCAAGTCCTGTAACAGCGTCTGATCGTGTGAGACATACAATAGACAGAAAAGCTGGAAAGCAGCAACACTTAAAAGGCTAATGCCTGTATACCTACTGACAGCTTGATAGTGACCTTAGCGCCATCATTTGCTCTATTGGCAACACTTGTGTGGTTATTTTCAGTTTATTTCACAAAGCTAGCTTTGCAAATCTTTGCTTTCAGCAAGCAGTGCAGGTGTAAGAGCCAAGCTCCATTCAGCCCCATACCAAGGCCTCTCCCACAGAGCAGCTGCACACCAGTGTGTGTGTCCAGACACACAAATTTCAGAGAATCACAGAATCAGAGAACACGAGGTTGGATGGGACCTCAGGGATCATCTGGTCCAACTTTTCATGGCAAAAGCACAGTCTAGACAAGGTAGCCCAGCACCCTGCCCCGGATCACAGAAGTGTCCAACACTGGGGAAAGCACCACCTCCCTGGGGAGATAATTCCAATGCATTATTCTCACTGTGAAAAAATGTCCTTGTGTCCAGCTGGAAGGAATAACCTTTTTTCCTACCTGTTGCCTTTTCCACACAACTCCTTGCAAAACGGGAGCCTCCACCTTCTTTGCAGCCACTCTTTAAATAATGGGACATGGAACAAGCCACATTTCACTGCCTTTTCATTTAGACTTAGACACAAACACTCCACAGCAAAGAAAGTAACTACTCACTCAAAAAGCTGATCAAACATACTTGAGCATGGCAGTAAACTCCTCTCAGTGTTTGCTATAGGGACATCAGACAGTTTCCAAATGGCATTTTTAATTGCCAAATGTTGGCAAGTCTAGGCTATGAAGGACCAGCATAGAGCACATTGCTTCAGATGGGTATAGAGAAATATAGCCTGCTAGAGATCCCTGAAAAATCCACTGCATTTGGAATAAATAATAGTTTAGGTTGGATTTTTGGTTGTTTTGGGTTTTTTTTCAGATGATGTAATCGAAAAATTGAACTGCCTTCTGTTACCTTCTATTATATCAACAAAAACTATCAGAGAAGGAAAAGCACCAAACAAATTCCTTCTTTTGCACCATGGAAATGGAAAAAGAAGTAATCAACTTTTATTTGTGCTCCTGCATGTTTAAACATTGAAATATTTTTCTTAATAAAAACAAAAGACATTGCAATTTTGAGGAAAACAGAAACCTGAGGCAGCATTTTCCCCTTCTAAACACAGTGGAAGATGCTTCTCAAGGACAGTGCCTGACTTTCTAACTCAGGCAACTGCTGGACACCAACAAAAATCATATTTCTCACTGTGATGGTCAGCAAAACAGGATGTTCAAAATAAACAACCCAAACCACAAAATTTATGCCTCTCTGTTCCTGCCTGGCTTCCTCAAGCACTGGACAGAGGTCTCTGGAGCAGAATGTGCTCCTGTTGAACACAAGGAACGTGAGCAGGTAGCTGTGGAGCACTGCCAGCCAGAGGGCTCTTTGTAATCATCTCTGACATGAGATTCCCCACACAAAAGAAAAAAGGATTTATTTTTCTCACTCATCCAGACAAAACAATTATGGGTGCACCTGAACACTGCAGCGTGAAACCAAAGCAGCAAAAGGAAAAAGCCTAATGGCACATTGGGCAGGGGCTGCATAGTTCACACAAGCAGAAGACATCAGGGATATCCCTCCTGCTGGCACTTGAGATTTCCACCCATAATCAGGAACACATAAATCCCATCTGTCCAGTGGGGAATGCCATCAAAGCCACCCAGCACTGCTGCAGCCCCCTAGAGCAGCAACCCAGAGGTGCTGGCAGGTGCAGAAGAACATGGGGAACCACAGCATTCACCTGAAAGTCACCTCAACACTCCTCCCTGCCTACTGGAAAACTCCCTTGGATGCTTTCCAAAGATTATAGTCTTGATGCTTTTTGCATTCCTGGAATCAACAAAACACATCACCAGCAGGGAGGGCTGGGGCAGAGAAAAAGCTGATGACAGACACTATTGTAATGGCTAAGCTTTTAGGACCTCCTGGGGATGAGGTGAGATGCCACAGTGGGTAAAATACACCTTTCCTTGGGGAACAATTATGGGAGGCTTAAAGAAAATTAGGTGAAGTACCGAAGGAAGCCCCTGATGGTGTATACAAGGGAAGCTCTAAAATAGAGAACAGACCAGGATACAGTGAGGCAAGATTATCTCTGCTCAGTACAGTAATATGTGCAGACTCCTTCAGAGCATACCTACTTACAGCAAATGACAATTTCATCAACTCTAATGGTAACAACACATTCCCAACTTTTGTTGGGAATTACCCCCCTCAGACTGACTGCTTCCAGAAGCCTATCTTGTTTTATCCCAAAGCAACGTGATACTAAGCATTCAGACTTTTTTTCTGCTATATTGTCTCTTTTGGATTGTTTTCTTTGTTTCTATTGCACCACCAGCATGCCAGAAGTGCAGACACAGCAGCAGCAGCAGACAGGGGATGTAAGCACATCTCCAGTGAGCTCACATTCTCCATCAGGATGGCACGGCAGCAGAGGCAAGTGCTGCTCTGACACAGCACAAATAACAGGACCATGAACGTGGTTATTCATCTTCTCCATAGCTCACACCATCAGCAGATTTACACACAGCAGCAATCCACACCCAGGCCTCTGGTAGGATCTAATGAACTTGAGAAACTCCTCAAGGGTTAGTTTGGTCCTGTTTTAACAGCTCTTTCCCTCTGGAAAGGGCACTGTGGCAGTGGTTGATTAGCTAGGAAGACTCTTCCTTATAATCAGCCTCTATCTCCACTCTTAATTCCAGCCCATTACCATTAGACCCCCGGGCACCACATTGTGTAACCAGAGTATTTCTTTGATATTTACACCCTTTATGTGTTTGGGAACTGCTACAAACCCCCACAGACACTGCTCAGCCCCAGATGCCTTTTCACACCAATATTTGGCTCTTCCCCCTCCACCAGCAGTGGGATGACAGAGCTGAGTCACCTGCAGCCCAAACTCCCATTCAGAAGCAGCCTGGGCAGCACAGCAGGGCTGGATGGCCCCAGCCCACACAAGCCCTAGAAATCTTCAGCTTAAGCACACACGGGTTGAATCAAGACTTTGATGGAAAAGGGGAACATACCATTCAAACACTACACTGCTTGCTCTCCCCTGGCTCCTTGGCCCACTTGCTGTGCTCTTCCCAGGCATTAAAATGAAAGAAAAGCTCTCTATCTACGTTTATTATGCAATTCAGTTTTATATCAGCATATTGAACTTGTTTACGCTGAACTCTGCTGCCTGAGCAAAGAACCATTGAGAGGAGTCTTAGGGGATTACGTTCAGTATTTTCTCTTAATTAGGCCGTGCTGGCTCCTAAGATGCTCTGTGCTGCTTTTATCTGCATCCTCCCACAAACTGGAACTGTGTATCTCAATATTGCAGAAATGTTTTTATTCTTCTCTGAGATAAACCTAAGGAGGTTAGACTGGTCAGCTTCTCTCAGGTTCTTGCCAATTATTACCCACGACCTCACTGCCCTCATGTTCATGTCCCTTATCTCCCTCCAACACTTCCTGCTTTTGAATGCTCCTGATTATGTGATAGAGCCTGAAAAATGGCCAGGGGCTCCCTCTGTGATTTGCTCTTTCAGAAAATGCTCTCATTTGCTCACTCTTGCCTTCAACTGTTCCTTTTCAATAGATCAATTGGGACAATAATCTGAAAGCATTTATTGCAATTGGGCTGGTTTTCCAGAATCATTTGGTCTGCCAACTATTGAGATTCATCACAGCACTGGATTTCAGAAACCTGGGGGCAAGACAATGTCCAAGATTTCCTAGAAGTCATGAAAAACCCAAGGACTAACCTCTACTGCCTGACCTGGCTCTCCTCAGGCTGCAGCACATTTCCCTGCAGAGATTGTGGCTATTTAATATGAGCATCAAGAACAGTGTGAGGCTATAAGTCACTTCAGAATCTTTAATCATACTTTCAGACCAAGCACTGGGAATCTAAGTGTCAATGGGACTTCACCCTGCAGACACCTTTAAGCCCAAAACACCATCATCCAGCCTGGGCTCCCACATCAGGCAGGTCAGCTGGCTGATGGGTATTTTATTCATGTTAAATCTTTATTTAAAACATTCAGCCTGGTATATGTAGGGCATGGAAGTTCCTGCAGGAGAAGTAGGTCGGTGAGCTGGCCCTCAGTTCAGTGGGAGGTAATTTTTGAGAGCAGACATCATGATTCAAGGCAGGGAAATTATGGCTGTTTCAGGACAGCACAAGCCACTGGCAGAGCCTGCCAAGATCAGCTGGGGGAGATCCCAGCCTCTGGCACAGTGCAGTGGAGCTGTCAGGTACTGATTCATAACAGCAGGCAAGGACTGGGAGAGCTCAGTTTCCAATTCAGCCCAGGGTCCCTGGGCATCAAGGGTTTTCCTGAATTATTTATTTCGTTCAACAGGTGATCTTTGGTCTTTAGATTATCTTATTCCACTCAGCCACCTCTCTGATGTAATTTTTTTTTCATCTTCTGCCCAACTTTCCCTATGAAAATTAATTTTCTCTCTGCTTCCTTTGCTCAGCTATGTGCTGAATCCCGGATGACTGTCCTTTCTTAGAAGAATATATAATAGGTGTCCATTTCCCCAATGGCAACATCCAATAAATGCACAGCTTAGAATCACAAGTACTAGAGATAAAACATTCTTGAATAATGTCAATATAACTTTCCAACTAGTTCAATAGCAGTATTAGTTCCAGTATGACAAGGTTTTATTTTCAAACAGTTATTTATAAGGCTTTCATCAAGTTACCTGGGATTTTTCTTCATTTTTTTTTTCTTACTGTGCATAGCTCCTTTCTCCTTAATATTCAGCATAAAACATCTCTGAAATCAGAGCTGAAAAACCTCCTGGCTAATTTGATGTTTCAAGTGTCAGTACAATTTTCAGAAAGTACAAGGATTACCAAGGTCGAAAGAATCATTTCAACTTACACCTCAATGTTCATTCAGAATGAGCTTTGAGATATCCTTTGGGGACAAGATGTTCTAGCCCCAGTTTCAATAAATGTAGCTTTGAATTTGGGTGCCCACTCAGGATTACCTGAGCTCCTGCTTTAACAGTTTAAGTGACCATCACCACCGCACTGGATTCTATTCATTATTCTGCTCCTTGTTGTGGTTTACACCCCCTTTCCCATTCTACCTGTGAACAGGGACACACACACCACCAGCAACACATCCCCAGGAGAACACAGCTCACAGCTGAAGGCTGGTGGGTCCATAAACCCTCTCCAGATACTCACACACAGCACATCATCAATACACTCTGAGCGTTCCAACTTCATAGGCTGAAGAGAGCAGTTCCAAAACTGGCACAAGGGCTAAACCCCACTTTTATCTCAATTTTCAGCGCAGGAACTGAAGGAGCCAGTAATTACCAACCCATGTGAGGCATCACTTGTTTTGTAAGTGCTAACTTCTCATCCAGAGTGGCCTCCTGCCTGTGCAGCCACCCAGGGACGGGCCGCTAATTGTTCGGGCGGCAGAACGGAATGTGCTCAGTCAGTGCTTCCTCTATAAACCCATCAGGATGTCAGCCAGGAGTTAGCCCTCAGAGAGGAAAAGGAGTGGGAAAGGCGTTTATGAGCTTGACAGGATTTTAGAGTAAAAGTTAAGGGAAGAGATGATGGTTTGGGGGAGACACACCAGAGGACAACTGACTGCTGCAGGTCCTGGACAATTATATTGGGGTCAGCCACCAGCGGGGCACCTGTCTGAGGTGCAGCGCTGCACTAATGGAAGGCACTCACTTTCCAGACATCAGGATGACATATTTGAACACAGAAGAAATTGGTCGACCTGTATTTGGATGCTTCTGTGAGGATTTTTCTATTTCCTACTGACTTTCTGTGAAAAATGGATTTCAGACATATTAAACATTTAACACATTGGCAAAGGTTTTTAAGTTGCCAATAAATGAGGGCTGTGTTTGGGTGTGCAAATTTTTCTTCCAAGTGTATCTCCCTCCCAAAATATCAGAGGCTCAGTAATGCAAGAATACAAGAAAAAGTAGCAGCTCTTTTTAAAATTAGGAAATGTGGCCAGTAAAGGCAGCTTCTTAAACACATCAGAATTAAACAGCCCAAAAAATGGTTTTGGCCACAGCTACGGACAAAGCCTTTAAAGTAGTAATCTACACTTGAGGACACATCTTTAACAAGCAATAAACTTACATTAAAAGGTTCATGCATTTATGCAAGAAACTGCATTATACAGAGATCAAGCCACCTCTGCAAGAGAAGGAGCACACCATCAAATTTATTTCCAAAATCAGTTTCATGCTAAGCTACAATCTCATTTACCTAAAAATAATGGAAGAGGAAAGGAAAAACCACCCAAAATTATTATTAAAATGAACCGAACAAAACATTTACCAGATGTTAAGGCTCTCCACCTACCCCTTATCCTTCTTGATGCCTGACACTTCTTTTCATTTTAAAAGTGCGTTAATAAGATCATGAATCACAACAATAAAACAGGTGGCCTTAAACCCCTCAATTTAGGCTGCTAGTTAAGACATGTTATAGACACACACCTCCTTCCATTGACTATGTAAGGATGGCAGCCTCCCAGCTTAAAAGATTAACATGAAAACCTCTACAGTGTCTTTTTCCCCCCCAATTTTTCTTTAACCTCCAACTTATCCTACTCTAGAAACGAAACCATTCCCATTCACCTGCCCCTGTCACGTTTAGTGCTCCAGTCCCTACTTTAGCCAATCCTACACATTCCTGCTGTCAGTGATGAGTTCAGTGAGGTTATTGCTTCTATCAGAGCTGGAAGGTGCACAGAGAAACTCACATGAGAAGCAAAATACTCAGCTACCTCCCCTTTCTCTACCTCATTCTTACCTGAGCAACACACAAAGTCAGAAGCTGCTGAACTGCCCCACCATGGGTAATTTCTCACTTGTATAAACAATACTGCTGTCTGCCCTTTCCAACCCTTCATTGGGGTACTCCTGGAGGAATAAGCTGCCAGCCCTATGCCAGTGGGTTCTTTGTTTAACTACATATGACATTCCTGGATTCATCCTGACAAAGTGGGAAATGCCACACCAAGTAACCGATGAGGGTCATCAATTGTCCATATTTAGCTTTACAGGAAATGAAGGAAGAAAGGGAGCAGAAAGAGGAACCAACAGCTGAAGAAACACACACAGAGTGGGAGAAAGGACCATGTACTTGTGGTACTTCAACACATGGAAGAGATCAGCCAAGCGTCAGTAAAAACAACGCTGCAATAAAGAAGAATGGCAAGATCACAGCAGCCTTTGCCATGTCATAAACAGGCAAAGAGAGGACATGGGGAAGAGGACATCATGGAAAGAGCTCAACAAAACCAGCAGGGATATCACCCTAAAGTGGCACATGGAAGAAGGAAGGTAAGGTCAGGCTTTAAGGAACTAGAGAGAGAAGGTTTTTCCATGCATTGAAGCAGTGTGGGACATCGCCCAAGGTGCACAGGGACAGGGGCACCAAATGGGTGGCTGAGGCTGCTGTGGGAGGCAGCACAACCCCACAGTGCATCCAGAGACACTCCCTGGAGGGAGACAGAGGCAAGGACAAGCTCAGTGGGCTGGTGCAGAGCTTGTGGGGCTGTGTGGGAGCACTGCGATTCCTGCAAGACACGGCTGTACATAAAATATTCCCTCAGACAAACTGGCAGCCCCACCACTGCTCCCAGCTCCAAATGCTGAGATGCTGCTCTGAGCCTCCTGGGCATCCTGCTGAGGCACTGGGGGATTCTTCTTTTCAAGGGAAGGTTTGAGTTCACACTCCTTCAACTCTTAACATGGTTTACAAAGCCACAGAGGAGAACCCAAAGCAACAGAATTACAAGCTGGGTGAGGCAACAATGAACTGCTGCATGCAAGATAGCACCTCTGAGGCAGGAGAGGGGAAATGTATGCAAATATTTCTTGCTTCTTCCAAGGATCAGCCAGATTGGCAGAGTTGGAGCCTGTTCTTATTCTTATTGGGGTTTTTTTGCAATTCTATTAGAAAATCACTCCTGACTTCCAGTGGTGTGAGATATTGCAGAATCAGATCTAAACCACGTTAATGTCACGAGAATAATGATTGCAAATCTTGGAGGCACTTTGTATGCTATACAGGTACATCTCAGATTACAGCCACCCTGAATCTGAATTTGTTTTCTGATTGTGATGCTTTTACTTGCGCTTCCTGCTATATATTCCACTATATTTTTACTGCAATATTTCAGTAACTCCTTTTAACAAATTATCTTTTTTTTTTAATTTATGGAAGACTTCTTTTTTTAATTAAAGTTCTTAAAACTTGCTGCCAAGGACTTTGAAATTCAAGGATTTGATTTAAGCTACCAGAAAAAGGCATCCACGATCACATTGGGATCCTGGTTTCTTCTTTTCAACACCAAAGCACAGTTATATCTCTGTAATAGTTATGCTGAGTATTAAAGGGAGCGATTATTATGGGACATTTTAACTATCTGAACATTAAAAACCTAAGAGCACTAATCATAATTCTTTTGCCATATTAAAACATCATGAGTAAAGCAGGAGCTGCACTAAAGCAATAGTCATTAATCAGTATTTAAAATAAGCCTGTTGCCAAATTATCTCTTAGGCTTAATTTCCTTGAGCAGTATCATCCCACAGAGAGCAGCCTGGAGTATAAACTGTCATATTACTGTTCTTCACGAGACTAGGCCATCACTGGCAATTGCTCACCTGTATTAGCTGGCCCCTGTGACACTGCCAGAACCTTACAGAAGTGCAAATGTCACATTAAATACCCACCTGCCCTCTGAGGCAGCCCATGGCTGATGAGTCATGGAGGCAAAATTGAATGAGTTATTCTGCCCTAACTCTGCAGGCTGAAAATCTGAATTTGGTGGCAGCAGCAGAGCTGGATCCAGGGGAAGGCACAGAGGGCTGACAGAGCCAGCAAGAGTTCTGGGAGGTAAGGCTGAGATGAGTGGAACAATTGCATTTTAGAGGCTGCTGAAGGAAGGGAGCATCCATTCTTCAGGCACCAGGGAATGCCAGTCCTGGCTCCTGCCTGACCTTCATGCAACACCTTTGTCCCCCATACCCAGGCATCTGGTTCCTGCTCCCACAGGCACAGGGAAAGCCCCAGAGACTGGGGAACAACCCCTCACCTATGTCTGCAGCTTGCCCGTCAGTCTCACATTCCCGCTTTTCTCCACACTCCATAGTAATGAATAGCATGGCGAGAAAATGCTTAATAAAACATAATTAATCTAACCATTTAAATGAAAAAAGCTTTTCTGAGACTTAGTGAGGGCAGTGTTATAAGGCAGAGCATATGGTCATGACACAGGTCTGTGCCAGGCTGGGCCAAACTTCCTGAAGTCATGAGCTAAGTCTCAGTAGCAAAATTTCCCACCTGCTGGCGATGATGAACTTCCCCCCTCCCTGCTCCTCCTAGCTGGAACATTCCCTGCAGAGGAACTTCCATCTGCAAAGGCAAAAGCCTTGCATCCCTGCCTGCTGGAGAACACTCCAGAGTGGCAGTACCATCAGCAGGCACAAAGTGCCAGCCAAAACTGCCCTCCCAGGCTGAGCAGACAGGTAAGAGCACGTGCCCTACTCACCACCCAGAGGTAGTGCTCCTGGAGAGCACCTCACTGGTGATTTGTGTTTGCAAGGTGTTAAAAGCCTCAGGTTCAAACAAGGAACAAAGAAAGCTGGTCTCTAATGTAAAGATGTTACATCCCATTTTATATATACTGCACCAAGGAATAACTGTATTGAGAGCAGGAGTTAGCTGTCTCTTTGCTATGCCTTTCATAAGTTTGCTCCTTCCACTTATCCTCCTTTTTATTGGGCACAGGGGAGCTATCCCTCAGCTTGCCTGCTCTTCTTTCTCCCTCCCTTGTCCACAGCTAATTTTATCTCCCCCATGGCTTCAACTTTCATTTTCAACCAGCACTTAGGCTGTCATAGCTGAAGTGTTCCTCTCCAGTCAACACATTATTTTAGCTCATCTCTCTCTCACTTCAGTTGTCCCCACTTCGCTCCATCAACGACACCACTGAGGAGCACTCAGGGCTCAACTTCTGTTATACCTTTCTTTATGCCACCCTCCTGGAATACTTAACTGGAATTAATATGAAATATCATTTCTTTCCCCAGCTCTCAGTACTTTCTTGAGATCCATTCCTCCTGTAAGCCTCACTTCCCTCCCAAAACCACTCAGACACAACATCTTGTTTGCACAACTCCTGGTAATACTGGTTGCTACTTACCATACCTTTTCTTTCAAAAAACAACCTGGTAAAAATAGCATCATCATCCCATTGTGTCTGCTATTAACCTGAATGACCAAACAATCTCTGCACTACCACTCTTTTCACTGCTCTTTGATCCTTTCCCATTGTTTTATGTTTTTTTACATTTGGTTTAGTACTGAAAGGGTTTCCCACTTTTGGGAAAGAAAGTTGCCTTCTGTGTGCATACAGCAACTACATCAGTGAAGACATTACCATAAAAGTGATAAGAAATAATGCTAAGAGCTAGTTCTACTTCAATCCATTTATCCCACTGTGCCTTCCAGTAGTCAGAATGAAGATATGTCCATGGGACCTGGCAAAGAATCAAATTTACATACCACAATAAGACATGAAATAGTTACAACTGCAATTGCTTAAGGATAATTCAGCCTATTATCCCCTTCTGTGTTATGGTGAAGTGTCTGGGCTGTGGGTAAGAGCTGATGCACATTAATAAAAAGTGGATTTTATGTGACTAACAGAAGAATGCTTCACGAATTTTGAAGAGTAAAAGGACTTTCAAATTAAAAAAAAAAAAAAGTCAGTTGTCCAGGGAATTTGGATATTTGTACTGGGACCAAAACAATGCTACTTTTAATAAAGTTGCCATCATTGCAGATCATATAAACAGTCCCTTTTTAGCCCAAAGCACCAGACACACAATGAGCCCAACATGGCAGTCATTACTTAGGCTTCATGCTCATTAGTTTTTTATCTAAACCATTCTGAGCTGATCAGATTTTCTCATATGCTGTTTGGGTAAGGATCTGAGTGCATTTTATCAGGGTATATCCATTACCTTTGCAAAACAGTTTAATGTTTCTCTAATAGTCAATATAAACAACACTGCAATACACAGGTTCTCTCTTCTAAAGGAGAGAATATTCCTCTGAAAATGGCTTCTACCAGCTGATTAAAGAAGAAGTAAGTCCTACAAAGCACCTTTAAAATGAGGAATAAAAGAAGTGTAACTCTTAGGTTGCACATTGATGATTTAGAAAGCACTTTCATAATCATGGCCTCTCCTATTTCAAACTTGTTATCCAATCTGGAGCACTCACTTCAGGAATGTCACAGCTATTTAGCAATGAAGGCCTGCCTGGGTGCAGATAGAATTTAATGTATGAGTGTCTTTATTGAAACCCATCACTCTACCAAGTGACTGGGCTGGCCAATGACAGTCTGAGGTAGAAGACCACAGGTGAAATGAATATGCAGCCAGGATCAGCATTCCAGCTGCAGATAATTTGTCATTTAAGTGTATTTGGGACAGACAGACAGGTGAGATAGAACAGAGACACCTCCACTGACAGTGTCCATTTTGTTCTACTCTGACACCACATATTCCCAAATGAGTCCATCAAGCCTGACCTTTCAACATTCTACAACCTGGGGATTAAGTGAGAAAAAAAATGACACTGGTATTTTCCAACAGGAAAAAAGTGCTTTTTCCTAGATTTGCACTACTGAGAACTGAAAGACCTTTTTGAAAACGGTTCATGAGGATCTGTCTTTATTATCTTTGAATTCAGGGCTACCATCCCCGAAGGTGAATGCTCCCAGCAAACAGAACAAACTAATGACTGAAATTTCTTCTTAAACTTTTCTACATTCTCTCTTCTAAATTTATATATATTTGTATTTGCTTGCTGTATTCAGTAATTGCATCCAGGCCACTAACACATGCAGGTTATTTTTCTACAGCACCTCTGAGAAGATTTTTCTCATCATTAATTTTCTCAATGACCTGCTGGCCGATATCATACGTTCCTATTTATTTTTCATGTGAACAAATATTCACAGATAATGTTTAATTACAAGGTGAAAACCATCAATCACTCATTAAACATCTCTGCGTTTCCCACATGGCACTTGCAGTTGAATACTCAAACTTGTGTTTAAGGCTGAAGAGCAGCAAGATTGAGCACAGAATCAGTGAATGCACAACCAAATGCTTGACTAAAGGGAGGAGGGCAACTTCAGCAAAGCTGTGCAACAAAACCAAAGTGCTCTATTGATTTCTGCACATGTGAACAGGATTTAAGTCATCTCAGTATCTTATATGGGTATTTCCTTCCAACTGACCACTGGAAGTTCTTACTGAATTTATGCCATAAATAAGCATTTAGGTCAATCAAAACAAGTACACAGTGTATGTTCAACTTAGCTCATAATTTCATTTTTTTTCTCCAGTATCTTCTCTGTGTGTATCTGTGGACATACTAATACATACATATTGTAAGTCAAAATTCATACTAAAATACTTCTTTAGTTGTTCTACTGAAAAATCTAAACTCTTCCTAGAATGTTACAATTCCCGCAGCAGGAAGCAAATACAAATGTTTGTGTTTCCTGCTGAGAAGCAGCACAGTGCAGCTCTGCAAGGCTTCAAATAAAGATGATATGTAGCTACCTCAAGTTTCTTCTTACAGACATTTAAATCAGAAGGGATTTACCTGATGTCACGTAGATTCACCAGAGTGAGAGGCAAATGAGGCTCAGTGAATTAAATTATTGAAGAAGTTTATCAAAACCAGGCTGAAATTGTCATGGGACCAGAAGGTAACACTGGGATGGTTTCACTGTGATAATACTGTTGAGCAACACACCACAGACCTCCAGAGAGAGATCTCATATGAAAACAGTGTTATTGGACCACTATTTTTTAAAAAAGACTTCTCATTTATTGCAGAACAAATGCTGCTAATAAAAACACTAGAACCAGATATTCCCAAAAGCAGTCACTGACAGTTTCATTCAGCCACTGAAACAAGGTGTTATTTCAGATTTTTTTTTTCCTCCTAGGGAAGAGGAATGAAAGAGCTGGTTATAAAAATAAATTTGAAGCATGTGATTATATGACAATTCCAAATTAAAGTATTCACCAGCATTCACAGAACCCTTAGAAAAGACAGGCTGGCATTTTCAGCTCTTGGCTTCAAAAGGGCAACTTGTGCACGGTGAGGACCCAGCTGGGAAGTCACTGCTCACGAGGCTGCAAGATCTGCCAGGCGAAGGAGACTGGAGGTTTTCAGTCAGAGAAGTTGGGACTTGCAGGTATCCACATCTCAGTCCGAAACAAAAACTCACAGGCAGCGTGCCCAGAGCTCTCTTGCTGAGGAGATCAGAACAAATCCTGCAGGGATGAGGGAGAGGAGGCGAAGAAAACACCAAAGGGAAGCCCATCCTTAGGGTTTGGAAATGGCAGAGGAGGAGAGCAGGGGAGGCAGCAAGGGGCAGCTGCCACAGCCTGGACTAGGGAGCTGCTCTGAAGTTATTAAAAGAAGTGATGAAAAGTGACAAACGCTACATGAAGAGATAATCTGCTCAGGAGCAGAGCTGCTACACTGGAGTGCAGACCAAAGGCAGCAGGTAACTCCAAATACATGCTTCAATTCTCACTGATGTCAATGGTGATAATCAAACAGAAAGTATCAAGGCTGAGATGAACACAAAGCTCAAGGGGAAAAAAAAGTCCAGAAATTAAGTAATTTCCATTCAAACTAGTGAATGAACTGGCACACAAAATTTCATGTGCGGCAGCAAGTTCAATAAATCTAACAAGACACAAACAATATCATACAATCAGAAATAATAAATGTCACATCTATATTTAATAAGGAAAAAAAGTTATCAGAGCAACTAAAAGCCCCTTCTTCTATGCTTAGCAGCAGCAAAGCATTAGAACAATTGTAAAGGAAAGAATAATCCAAGGCAGTGAAGTTAAAAGAATGTGGGGGGGAATACCACATAGATTTAATACAGGTAAGGCACACTGATCTGACATCTTTCTCAGAGGAAAAAAACCTCTCAATTTTCAGAGAAAGGAAATTAAATTGATCTTGGCAGTCTGATTTTTGGGAAAGCTTTAATGTTGTGTCACCTGGGAAGTTTTTAGTTAAATTGAAGAAGATGGGGGATTAGTACAGAAATTTTAAATTGGCCTGAAATGGCTAGAGGTAGGACAGCAACAGCAGCATGACATGGGGAACGTCAGGCTGGAGGGAAGTTATTAGCATCACTGCTGAGGAAATGCTCTGACAGCC
Organism: Calcarius lapponicus; assembly: GCA_039654755.1. Classification (NCBI taxonomy): domain Eukaryota; kingdom Metazoa; phylum Chordata; class Aves; order Passeriformes; family Fringillidae; genus Calcarius; species Calcarius lapponicus. Next base: position 20,822,061 of record CM077470.1, on the reverse strand, counting down.
AGCCTTGGATAATATTTCACCAATTATACTGGCACACAAATAGCTATGGCCCTGTTAAAATTTTACTGAAGAGAGAAGCTAAATGACATTTTTATACAAGAGGAGTGGGACAGTGGGGAGCAAGATCCACATGGAGCTGGACAGAGTGTGGGAGAGAGGCTGCAGTTCAGGAGAACAGAGCATGGATCACATATGTGGAGACTAAAAACACCCCAAAAATCAGCCTTGGGAAACTGCAGGGGTGAATCACAAGATGAAACATTATGTGATGTGGCTGTGAAATAAACCAGACAAAAATGCAATTGAGGAAGGTTTTAGCTTAGAATTTCCCTAGAAGGCGGAATGCAATTACCAATGTTTTACAAAGCCCTGCTAAGACCCTCTCTGGTGTGGAGTGTACAAATCTGGACACTTAATCTCCCAAATTCAAACACAAAGAGATGCAGAAGAAAAACAACATAACAAATTTGAGAATGAAGCTCACATTTTGCAAGGAGTGGCTAAAAGGTTTCAATATGGCCAGAGACAGGAAGCTGCAAGGGATCCCTCTCTTATCATTAGAGAATAGAGATGGTTTTTTCCTATAAAGAAAACACCAGACAGCAGAGCTTTTAGCACTAATGGAAACTTCAGCAAAGATGAGAGGGAAGAAAATACCCAACCACTCAGCCTGGGAATGATTTTCAACAGGAGAGGATGGGCCAGGCTTTCAGGAGTAATGCAGATCATCTGCCCAATGCCAAGGCAAAACTTAATAATGTTTTCAACTGGAAAATGCAGTTTCCTGCAGCTTCTGTGACTGTGGTAAGTCCTGTGTCCTGTGAAAACACCACGAGTGTTTCATGTGTGACCCTGGATCAGGCAGTGTGACACCTCTCCTGTCCCTCAGCTGATCACACATTAATTTTCCTGCAAACCTTCAATTACAGAAGTGAACCAACAGACAATTATCCTAATGAAACCTTGAATTAAAGGCAAATTAAATTCAAGACCACTGAGAAAGTGATCTTTGATTGCAAGTAGGTAATGAATTGGGTTTTGTCTTTAGCAGCTCTTAATAGGTTTTCTGGGGTATCAAAGAAAAGATAAATTGGCTTAAGCAATGACTCATGTAAAGCTACTAAGATAAATACTCATTTATTACAGTTTGTTGCAAAATATAATTTAAAAAACCCACATTGAACCAACATATTTGCTCTTAGTAACTGCCTTTAGATGAAAAATGCTTATTTTTTTTTTCCAATCCATGCTGTTTGCAACAGCTTCAATTTTGGAACCAAGCAAGGCTGTGTGGAATCATCACCAAAGTGGCCCATTTTGGTTTCCATGCAAGCCATAAGGACATCTAATAAATTGAATTTAATGGAAATAGGAAAAGGCCTATTAATTAAGGGAAGAATTTACCTCCCAGCGAATTAGGAAGGATGTGTAAAGTTCCATGATTTAGCTACCCTTATACACATCAAACATAATAACAAAACCAGTAGCAGTTTCATATAGTAAAACTGAAAAGTGGGAGTCTTCCCCAAACAAAATCTATTTATACACTGCAAGTAACACAATATAAGCAAAACAACTGAAAAGAAACAAGTCTTTTTCCCCCAAAGCACAATGGAGGGAAAGAACTCTAACAGTTCTTCTAAACAGGAATTTAAACTAAGGAAAGAGAAAGCACAGACCTCTGACAATACTTTTATTTTACTTTAAATATAATTATATTATCTCAGGTTTTTCTGGCCTCACCTGGCTCTGCTGTAATCAATTTCTGGGAAGAGTACTCCTTTCCCTTGGATGCTTGCAATACAATCTTGAGAGCATCTCCTATTTGTGTGACTCAGACATGCTCCAAGCATTTGTGGTTTTCCCCCATTTGCAACACATGAACCCTTTTTAAAAAAAAACAAATGTTCCTCATTTCACCATTTAAATTACACTCCAACAGTGTTCCAAATACTATTGGACACATTTCAGGGAAGCATGTGGAGACTGATTGTTTCATTCATTATTAACTCCATTGATAAACATTAGCTAGTGCCAAAAAAATTATCTTTTAGTTGTTTAAATCAAATGTCATCTGTTGCCCATTCTGCAGACTGGATCACAATCCAGCAAAAACATGAAAATTCCTGGTACATTAAATGACTGACTATTCTATAGGGAGGCCACATTTTAGGGCTTTACATCTAATTTGGATCCAAGGTCTCACCTTCACTGAATAGACCAGAAAAAGGGAAATATTGTTTAAATTAATACTGCTTTATAAAAAAATGCTGACCCAATTCCAGGTGTCTTAAAAGTTAATTGAAATTTGCCTTTATTTAATTAAATTATGAGAGTTGGGCCGGACACACTTGGTTGGAACAGCACAGTAGTTAGAAAAACACTGGGTGGAAAAGAGGACATAAAGCTGGTGTTTGCATCTGCTGCCACACCAAATGCCAGGGATTTCTGGGAATGTTCCAGGAGTGAGGAGCTGCCACAAAGTGCCAGCACACCCAGCGGGCACGTGGAGCAGCTGGAGCACACGTCCCACCACCCACCAAGAGCTGATCACTGCTTTGGGCACACACAGGGAGTACAAATGGAGGTGGAAAATGAGCCATGCAGAGCCTGGATCCACACCCAAACTTCTCACAGTTGGTTTTCAAGCACAGCCTTTTGGTACAGGATGCTGTGGGAAGAATTGCTCCCTGATGCTGCTCTGAATGGAGAGGAAATAACTCCCTTAACATCATTAAAAGAAAAGTGTCTCATCCTCAGTTTTAAACCAATGCCTGTCAGGCACTGATTATTCTTGAGATTTAATCACAAATTAATTTTCATTCAGGTGCAGAGAAATCAGGTGCATAGACTCAGCATCAGTAGACTAAGAGAAATGCCTGGAATAAATGTTTTACTCCAAAACAAATAAATATTTTAATATTATCAGAAGGACTTCAGAAATCATCTGTGTACCCTTCCCTTGCCAAGTTCCCAGATACCCTGATATGCCACATTATTATGGCAGGGTGAAAACACAAAAGTAAGGTTAAAAAGATATTTATTCTAACTCTAGCTGGGATTAATTTCTGAGGTTAGCATGCAGATATGACCCAAATACAACTTGTACTTTGAATTTGCTGTGTGATAAGTAACTAGGCTGAAATGTTGCTGTTTGCATACAACTCCTGTGAGGATTCTTATTATGCAAAAGCCAAGACGTGAGAATGCTGATGAAAATCTGCGAGTCATTTATCAAACACTGACCTGAAGCGAATATTAAGAAAAACCTCTTTTATATGCAAATGTTTAATCCAACTGAGTTTAATCATGACTTTCCTTTCTCAGGCCCAATGAGTTGTGCATGTTCTGTGCACTGTAAGATACAATCTTACACATCTCACTCTCAAAAAAGCCTGTTGTTTTGTCAATGGTTGCTCTGGGAACATGCAGAATAGAAAATTAATCTTTTCTCACTGTTTTACTCACCTGTGAGACTCTCCATAAAGCCTGTTTTGTCTGCCCACCTGCTGATCACTGGAGTAGTATCTCCTTTGAAAGGACCAAGTACTTCTATTTTCTCAACAAGGCAAACTCAAAGCATAATTGATTTCTCCAATGGATTTTCTAGTGAATATCTGTTTCTATTCCAGTTGCTAAAGTACTCACTGGTTTGTGTTCCAACAAACACAGATCTGTTTATTTATTGCCCAACTTCACAACCAAGCTACAAAGTGGGGAAAGGCAACATGAAAAAAAAAACCATTGGTGCCCCCAGAATCTGAAATGCTGGCTGCAAAGTGGCAGAAAGAAAAACTTATGTTCCACATGGCCACTTGAGAGTACACAGAACTGAAATTAAAGAAACAGACTGGCTTTATTTTAAGAAATGTTGAAAACCTGCACATTGTTAAAGAGCCACATGATGGACGTAGTGACCACTGAGCATTCCAAATAAAACCAAAACCAGCTGAGGGAATGTCCAGCCTCAGGACAATCCTCTGGATTGTGCAACCACTGCAGCTTCATGACCTGGAAGCATGGACTGGGGAGCAAAGATCTTCTAATATTGAAGGAAAAACATGAGTTCCATGTACTAAATAGAACACTGCGTAACAGCATCAACAAACGGACACTAATTCTTTTCACCAGTTAAATATATATACAATAAGACACTACAAAAGCAGCATATGACTAGATCTTACATTCCTCTTCAAAGTCTTGCTTAGAAGAGGCTGCTAAACCTTTTCCACCTTATTCTTTTTGCTCAGACAAGAATGAAGTATCCTTATGCCTGGTAGTTAATTAGAAAGTTATGAACCTCATAATATCACTTAGACAAGGAAAAATTCTCACTTTTACTTAGTGAAGTAATAACTTAAAATTCAAAGTAATAATTTAAATCTAACTTATACGAGCATAAAGGACATTTAAACTTAACAGATATTGGAATTTGAATGGAGACTGGCCAGCAAAGCTGACAGATATTATTTGGTTTGGCATTTCAAATGGCCAAAGTTCATTCTAACTTATATTTGTCCAGTTCTCAAAGTGCTAAAGAATAGCCTGGATAAAAATCTTCCTGACTACCCAAAAGATGTCTACAGCTTTTACCTAATGTGATATACAACATCTTCTACCTGATTTTATAGAAAGCACTTTAATGTTTTTTATTAATGATTCTAAAATATTATTTCAAAGAAAAGGGTTTAAAAAAACCCAAATTGACGAACAATTTTTTTGTTTAAGAAACAATGAAGCCTGTTCAGTGACACCACTGTAATTACACATGACGTTATGTAGGAAAAAACTTGAAAGTGAGTTCAAGAGCAGCTGAGTGTTTACACCTCACAAGGAGGAGAGGGGGGCTCCTGGTCTCAAGCACCATGACAGCTGGGACTCGGGGAAGGCTCTTCCCATCCCATCCCACCAGAAGTCACACGGATCACAAATGAAACCAGAGCCAAGCTGAGCTAACCAACAGAGGGCAGCTGCCTCACAGCTAAAGGCAGCCCTCATTCCTGCCAAAACCTGTGCCATCAGTGAAATCCGAGCTGACCTCAAAACCTTCTAACTGAGAACTATAATGCCAGGATTGGACAAAGCTTTGTTAAGAAATAAGCGTGTCTTTTCAAATAATGATGATATTTGAGAAAGAGGGAGACAAAGCCACTGAAGTTTAAAGCAGATGAGTGCTCTCTCTCAAGCCAGCTGCCCCTGCCATCATTACAAAAATTGAATTTTTTATAGCATTTTTATTCTTCAATAGAAATCCATACAGTGAAAAAAAAAAAGAGTCTGTTTTTAAATCGTATGCTGGTTCTAACTTTAATTACGGAAAAAACACAGCAGCAATCTACCAACAAAAAAAAATCCCCCAACAACCAAACTAAAACAAAACACTAAAACTTTTGTTTTGAAAACAACATGTGGTCCAGCACTAGAACCAAATTAATCCTCCATTAAAATCTACATAACCATTTTAAGCCTGCTTTTAAAATTATTAATGTGTAGCTAACATCTGTTCATTGTGAAATCACACATGAGTTGCATCCCTTTTAAAATTAATCTGTAACTCTAAAATCATGTAGACTACATTCGCCATCAAACTGTAATTGATGCTGGAGAAACTTTATTAAGTGCACTAATATTTAATTATCTTTGGCTCTGAGTTTGAGCTCCAAAGTCAATTTGGCACCACTATGGGCCACACCTATTAAGGAATCCAAGGGCTCACAAAATGCTCCCTTCATAAAAGGATGCAAGTTTCCTGGTTGTTACAATATGGGAAACAGCTGACTCAAAAATAATATAAATTATAGACAGATTAAAAACCTTCATAACTTTTAATTAAGCAATAAATCACAACAAACTGCACAGGACTGCTGATTTATGCAATCCTCTAGTGGGAAGCAGTAAATAAAATTAGAATGGACAGAATATACATCTTATTGGAGAAGAAGAATCTATCCTTTGGCATTTCATTCATACATAAAAATCTGCTCACCTTTGGTTTTTCTAGTGGTGGCTATAGCCTGCAACACACTTATTTATAACTCAAAAAGTGTGTCATGATTTATAGATAATGAGGAGGAAGGATTAGCTGAATGCAAACTCATATTTACAACTCTCCTCCTGGTAGCCCTGCTAAAACAAGGAGTTCAGGAGGCAGGGAGAGCCCCAGACTGCTGTACAGGGGAGATGTCTTAAATTTTTCCTGTCCCTCCCCAAACCCACCTGAATGTGACTAAAGCATATTTCAACTTTGGTTAAAGAGCCCTTGCAAACAGGAGCCCTGACACAGGAGCTGTGTTTGACAACCACTCAGAGAGCTGTAATTGGGCCTTGAAATCTGAAATCTCTGAGTGGTTTATATTCCAGCCAGCAATCTGGTAATGCTGATGATCTTGATGCTGTCACTTAAAGAAGATGCAAAATTCATGTATTCAGCTTGAGGTTCAAGTGCTCACATTTAGCTGACGGCAAACTCGGCACAATCCTTCCAGGCATGTGGGGGGACATCAAGAGGAGGACAGAAGGTCATCTGCACTTTTATTCTGCTGTCTTGGAGGAAGAAACCAATTAAACAACATAAAAAGAAAATGAAGTCCATTTCTGAATCTATCAATCAGCTACAGAGCATAAAACAAAGCAAACCCAACAAACCATTTGGTTATAATTTCTGAGCAATGGCCACAAGAAACGTCTGCAGCAGAAAAAATATTAACACTTGTTAAGTATTAATCAATGAGAACTGCTCTAGACAGAGCAGAGACAGAACAATATTAAATACTTTAAAAGAGGCAAGACCAAGGTTATTTTAATGACCATCATGCAAGAGGCTCCTGAGAGTTCCTGGCTGCTCAGGAGCTCTGACAGATGAATTCACACAGCATACATCTTCATGTCCCTTCTCCCTCTCTGAGCAGTAACTTCATTTCCAATTATTCTCTCTTATTCATAAAGGAGAGTCAGAAAAATAGAAATTTTCTGCTCTGAATGCTCGGGATATATTCACAGCATGCAGGTGAGTCAGACCATGTTTAACAAACTCCTGTTCCTCCCAGGAATAAAGCAATCCACTGGAATGGGGTCAGCTTTAAACTGGGGACACACAGAATCTGCTAGATATTTATGAGAAAATTCAGTCCATCTGAAGACATTGCTGCCCACTAACAGAAGGAAAGCAGTGACCAAAATCTTCATTAACAACCAACAGCCTCACACTGGTTTCTGATGGTAATAGATGCTAAATCAAGCCAAGACCAGCACCACATTTACAACTCAGCCCCACTTCTGCTCTGCACCATGATTCAGATTTACACAGCAGTTCCCTACACTGGACAGATCCAGGCCGCCTCCTCATTACCAACACACTCCTGTCCAACATCTTGTTGCATTCACACTTCAAAAAGTTGTGAAGTTTTTATATGGCAGGTTCTTAGAACTATAAATTGCTGCAATGAATTTCATGACTCGGCGTAGAATCTATTACAAAAGAAATTTCCACATTTGTGTCTTGCGTTGTAGCAAACAATTTTTTGCAATCTACGAGATCATATTTTGGAAATTAATTTTTGAAAAGAGTTATGAAAGAGAGCAAAGAAAAGGAAAACATGTCAAAATCTTCATTTAACTTGCCAAAAGTGTAATTTACTCTCTCTGAAGTAATTGACTCTCTCTGAAGACTAAATCATGTGTGATAAAATGCAAGATGACAAATAACTGTTTCTCACATCTTTTACCACATGAAAAGGTGAAGATGTACCAACATTTTTTATTCTGAATGTTTTTGGGTTTGTTCTAATTAGAACAGAAGCTAGGTCCTTACTTAAACTGTTATGCAGCACCTTCCCTTCCTTAACAATTGTAAACCTAAAACTGGGAACAAATCGCAAAACTTTGTAGAAAAGAAATAAAAAAACTTCCTAAAAGGAGGAAGAAGGAAAAAAAAAACCAAGATTAAAACTGCTGCCATGGAATAACCAAGGCATCAATCCTTCTTGTTCTCCTGCTCCTAAGACAAAGACAAGCAAGAGTAAGTTCAGTCTCAGTGTTAGATGCTGTCACGCTGATTTATGGCACACGCTGTTTGCAGGTCCTCCAACATGACATATTGTCCACAAGAGATTCAGCACAAACCACACTCCTTTCCTTAAAAAAAAAAAAAGTATTGCCTAAACCAATTGAACTTCAGTTCCTTAGGAGAAATGCTAATACTTTCTTCACTGGGGTACCTAGCTTTCTATGGCTGATTTCCAATTTAATTCCATCTCCTCTGCAAGAAATCAAAAGGACAGAGCATTTTAGGTATAATTCCTGTCTTTTCCTGTACTTTGCAAAAAGCTATCACATTGAACAATAAATATTCCTTTCAACAACAAATGTAGGAATTCTATTTGAATCAGAAATAATTATGTTGTGTTCCTAGTTCCAGAGATTCAAACACATAAATTTCATTTAAACTAAACGTTCATGCTTTGGTATCTATCTCATTAAAAAATTGGTAGGGACTGTAGTAGGCAGCAAAAATGTAGTTTAATTAATTAGCATAAGGATTCTAATTTTTTTGATTTGAAAGTAATGCCAGGAAGGAGACTGACACTGTAACATATCTAACTTCACAAAGTGCAAATGTTCTCTCACAATTACAGAAAGCAGCATTACACCATACATCAAGTTGCTTTTTTATTAAAGAGAAGTTTAAAGAAGCTATCTAGGAAAAAAAAAGCCAAGGGAAATATACTTTTGAGGGAATTTTTTAAACAGCTCAATTTCTGAAGCTAAAGCTTTTTATGAGTGGCAATTGTGAAAATATGTTTATATGACTCTTTACTCAACAGAAAACCTGCAGGAGGAATGAAAATCAAGTGTGGATAGCTATTGAAGATGAACATAAAATTAATACATGCTGAGAATTAGAGTAGACACTACAGGGTTATTCTCCTGGAGGAGATCATGGGACTGGTTTGATTTCCCAAGGAAGTGAAGCAACACCCACCCACATGGAAACTCACTTCAGGCAGGTGAGATACTGCTCAGGCTGCTCAGATTTGGCTCCGACTTCTGCTCATTTTACCAACTAAATTGCAGTTTAGTACCAAAACTTCCAGGCACAGCAAGAAAAGTGTAAAGGGAAACAGAAGGTTCTTGCTGGTTTTTGACACTGAAAATTCTCCCACATTAGTGTAGAAGGCAAAAAAACTTGTCATTTTTATGATACTGTAAAACTGCACTAGAATCAGAGGACAGATATGTTTTATGCTGTAATTCTTTCCTTTAAGGCAGAATGGGAGGAAATCAAATCTTCTGATTAAGAATAGGACTTTTTTTTCCCCAGAAGTTAAGTTGCACTTGAAGCAAAAGAGAGCTGATAGAGCCAGGTAAAAATGCAGGACAGATTATTTCCTGCATGGCACAGGAAGGGATCTGACACAGCTGATGGACTGATACAGCTCTAGGCTCAGGAATGAACTACTAGCACCTGAAATCCATGAGAGGAAGAGATTCTGAGTGCCTTAAAAAGTTCAGTGACTTTTCTGAAAATTAGAAATCTGTATTATAAAGGAAGTGATTTGAGCAGGAGCTATTTATAGTTAGTACATTAATAATGATATTCTTGAAGGCCAATTCCTAATGCTGGAAGGAGAAGGTTGTATATGGAACTCACCAGCCAGGGACGAGACGGGAGCTAATTCAGTGACAGCAATGGAAGATGCTCAGTTCAAACTTAGCTTTTAATACAAGAGTCTAAAAGTTTTGAAAATGCTGAAAATGACTGTTTTCTCTGAAGTGCAAGTGGACCTAAAGCAGCTACTTTGTATGAAAAAATTCCAGAAATTCATACATCTTTACACCTGAGAGATCAGGTCTGTAAGCTCACCCCACCCTCCTTTTCCCTTTCCTTACACTCCTCTATGCAATTTCAGGAGCAGTACTTGCAATTCTAATGTGCAAAGTGTCTGTATTTCTCATATTCTACAGTGAACACCAGAAAATGTCATTAAGAATAAAATATTCATTTTAATGAAAGCAGTAAGTTTACATTCTAAATACACTACATTTTTCTCCTGCTATGCCTGCCATTACAAATACTCCCAATCCTTTAAAAACGTTTGCTTAAATATATACAGCATAAATAGAGGGGATAAACTACTTGCTATGATATTTGTCCTTTAGCAGTATTGGCTAAGGGAGAGAGGGGGAGGAAGGAGAAGGAGGGAAAACCTTGACAAGAATATGTATAAGAGCAATCAATAAAAAAATAATCCTTGGAATTCATGAGTCTTGAAAATAAGATGCATTTTCTCACAGTAATCCTAAAAACCTATAAAAGAATATTCAAGCAATAAACCCCCCTTAACTCATATTTAACCTTTCATCATGTAGAACTACATATTAAATAGCAACTGCATGCTGTGTAAGTGCATTCAGAGAAGAGCAGGGATGGAAAAATGTAAATGCTACACCTCTTTTAACATGCACAGCACAGCCAAGAAGATCTGCCAGCTGACCCCCTAATCCAATCGGCTGTTCAGAAGCAATCACATCCTCAGATAAGAGCTGCACAGCCCCTACATGCAAAGCCCATTTTCTTTAAGAGATGGAGCAAAATGTAGTTAGCCAGCTCTTCAACCATTTGCAAACAGAAGTAAAAGGCAAAAGTAATTCTGCATATTACATGGAGCTGTGTTAAAATACTGTCATCTCTTCCCCCAAATATTGCAATTTAGCCTTTAATTTCACAGGGCGGCAACACAGACAGAGTTTAAGGCTAAAGGGACCACATCAAACCAAGTGATTTTATCAGAATACCATGAGCATTCAGCCCATGCAAATGTTTGGCACCTCTATTAGAAAATAGCTTGGAATAAAATCTTGAGGGGCTCAACCTCGTCCATCGCCTACAATGAGAACAATAAATACAACAAAGCTGAATTAATTCTCCTAACTCTGAGTTTACTTCTCACATCTCTTGCAAAAAGAGTGGGCTGCTTAAGAGGGTCTACAGGCAGATGAACACATCCAAAAGAATGGCTAAAGATACTCCAGAAGAGTCAAACTCTCTGTGGAATAAGGAGCACAAACCCCACAGAATATCATGCAGTAATGGAACATGCCATTATTTCTGTATAAAAGCAAATTTCTCCCAAAATATTCTATCCTTAATACACAAGCAAGTTGCACTACCATGACTGGACAGACTCTTGGGGGACAGTCTTTTACAACACAGTTTGTGACTCAAATAACTACTTATATTCACAAAATAGATTTCTTTGATCATGCAAATTGTCCCTCTGTCCAAAGCAGCAGCTTTACTAAATATCTGTATTGGCAGAGTTCCAGACATGGTGGGAAATGGTGAGAAAGAATTGCTAGAATAGTGTTTCAAGTAACACTACAGCTAGATTCATGTCAAATATCTGAAAAGCACCAAAGAAAATGATATACAGGGATCTGCCAAAAAGTCTAAACAGCACCCTGCACAAAAAAAGGTGAAAAGATTATCTGGCTTAAAAAAAGATACAAAATGACAGAGGGATTTAATTATAAGACAGTGGAAAAATGGAGAGTTCTCCAAAGTAATTGATTAAGCAATAGCAAGACCCAACTTCAGAAGCAATAATCAAAGGCAAAATAATTAAAGATACTGGAGAAAACAAAATGGAAATCATAAGTGAAATCTACTAGCACCTGGAGGAATTCATTATTTGTTCTAAGTTATGTAAAATCTTATCAAATGCATAAAACACCACACAGTAGCCACTGGAAAGTAAAACTCAGCACAATGGTGCTATACTGCTTTACTGCTGTATGGTTTATATATATATAAAGTATAGATATAGTTTATATGGTTTTCCCCTATCTGATACCAAACAAAAGACAGCATTTACTGCAGGTATTTAATCCAGATTATACAAAATAATTAGGATGTCACATTTTTATATATGAAATGTGCAGAGCTTTGCTCTAGGATTTAAAAGCTGTCCAGAGCAGAGGGAACAGCAGCAGACAATCTGCCTGACAGTGGATTAATGGTATGTGTCCAGCTTAGCTCAGCAGCAGTGCCATCAGCTCATTTACTTCACCATCTGGGTAAGCAACTTGTGCATCCTGCAATGTGCCCAGGGACCTCAGTGTGTTAAATCTGGGCTGGAAATCCAAGCCCAGTGGATGCAGAGGAAAACTCCTTCTGAAGTTCACAAAGTATTGAGAAGCATTCAGGAAGGCAATGAACAGGATCACAGACAAAACGTGCATTTGTGTGAATATATACACACTTTTCTTATTAGCACAACCATTTCTTCTTACCCTAAAAGCTCTGAAATACATAGAATTGCACTCAATTCTTTAAATCTGAATTGGAAGAAGATAAACCATTTGTGTGCCAAATCAGTTAGAAATAGTTTCTGTTTTATCATAAAAAAACTCACAAGGGAAGAAACAAAAACTCCAAAAAGCAACTAACTGAAAGAACACCTTGAAAAACAGGAAGCCACAAACCTAAACAAACAAATCTGAACACATATTCTACGCTATTTGTACTACAGCCTGCAACAGAAAGCCTCTAATGAATTCAGTGGGTTTTAGATCAAGACATGTGCTCCTGGTAAAGAGGCAAAAAGCACCAACCACGTTTATATTAATACCAGCCATGGCACTTTGCAAGCACTGTGCACCAATAAACTGTACAAAGACATAACTTCCAAGTTTGAACAATTTCTTTCCTTTAATATCCTCTGAAAGGCTTTTGAAACTGGCAACTCTAATGTGTGTGGGAATAAGCAACACATGATGGCAATAAATTTGCTATTAATGGAAGGAGTCTGCTGTGTCTGTGGGTAACAAACCCCAGTATCTTTTCATTACAAAGGAGCTTATTGTTACCTTATCACTTACTATGGGATTTCACTTTGCCTCTCTGGTGATCTGTCTGATCTATTAAGGAAAGCACTGAGCTATGGACAACATACACTTTATAGCAGTTTTATATTTCTGTAGTCCCTGCTGCTTCTGTTAGCCTACTTCCAATGAATTTCAAATAGAAATAAGGAAAAAGAAGAAGGAAAAAAAATCCAAGGAGTATTTACCAAGTTTCTCACAGGAAAATAAAATTAACTGTTAGGAAAATGAGGCAAGTTTATACTCAGGACTGGAAGTGGTGCTGCATTCCAGGACATGACCGCTGCAGCAATAGTTGTGCAGAAAAACAACTGAATCCACCATCTCTAGCACCTACCAAATAAATCTTTGTATGATACCACTGAAGTACTTCTACATGTTACGTATTTTATACATATATATATTCCAATTCTTCATAACATATATATGGAGTTCCTTCAGCATGACTGTTTCTGTCCTATTAATTAATTTTCATGGCTGAATCTGAAATATAGGGCAGACAAACCTAAACACTACCTCATCAGTGTTAATTAGTGCTAGAGAATTAATCAGCAAACGTAGGAAATCACTATGCACTTTGCAGAAATGCATACAGCATTAAGTAGCATTTAAATAGATGCTGATCTTCCTTTAAGAGTAGTAATTTAAAGATTATTTTCCTCTGATGGGATACTTCAATATTGAATATACAGAGATTACTGTTAAAGGGAACCTGTGCTGTGTTGAAGGGAAACGTTGCTAAAAATAGCAATTTTTATTTAACAAATGTTTCTACAGCAACCAGAATCTCAGAAAGAATTAAAAAGTTTTGAAAATATCCATGATATCTGAGTTCTCTGATGTCTGCACACTGTCCAGGTGGGATTATTTCTCCAGGGCTTCCTGTGCTCTGGGAGATAACAATTTCTTCATATAAGAAATATGGTGTTTCAGGTCAAATTCTGCTGATACGTGAGCGTTTCTCCCTCAGTCCTCGAGAAGGTCAAGGATTGCCTACAAAAGGTGACCCAAGGTGTGGTGCCAGAGATAACTCCTATCTTTACCTTCTTCACCAGCACAGGAACTCTGGATCCCGCCTCAGAACAGCGCACAGAGAGTTCTGTTGGCTATCAGAACGTGGCTCACCTGATTCTTGAGGTCCAGCTTGGGGCAGGGACGACCTCCATTGTAGGGCTTCTCCTTGAGCCACTTGGATCGGACTCTCACCCCCGGGCCACAGGAGGAGCTGCAAGGAGACCAACTGGACCAATCGCTTAATCTGCAATCAAACGGGCACGGGACCGTGCAAGGCTCTTCAATGTAACCTAAACCAAAGATTTAAGACAGGTTTTAATCACTGCAACTGACCAACTCCCATCCTCTGATGTGACCTGTGCAACCAACACAAAACAAGAACTTCTTAAGGAGAAGGCATCTGGCAGACTGACACCACCATCCAACGCGAGGTTATGGCATTATTTGTGAAGAACAGCAGTGACTAAAATTAATTTCTACTTGGTTTAGTCCAAAGAAGGCAGTGATAAAATGGAATGATGTAAAGGACACACACTGGCAAAAGTACCTGTTGTGAAGCTGGTGATCATCAGTATGTGGTAACTACCTTCCTTATTAGACTGTGGCCATCCATGACAAATTCTGGAGAATTAAGTGTACAGCCCTGTTGTGTACTCCTTCTGCATTACACTGGCCATCTCCAGGGCTGGCACAGGCAGGAGACAGACACAGGCTCTCTCCCCAGCAGAGAGAACCACAGGATGGGAGAGGCAACAGAGCTCTCCTCTTGGCAGCTCCCATCAGATGTGTGAGGGACCTGCCTGCCAGCTGAACAGTATGGGATTTCTTCTTAGGAGAAGCAGATGAAACCTGCTTCCCATACCTCACAAGTTCTCTTTGTACCTCTTTCCAAATGTTTTGCTTTTTATGGGTTTCAAAAATGGCATTTCAAAGCTTTACTTTCACCTTAAGCTGGTTTGACATGAAAGCCCTCACAAGATCATCATCTCTTAAAATCACAACACCAGACATCTGCAGGACCAGCACTTCATGAATTAAAATCCAACAGGTTCCTCCAAAAAGGCACAACCCCACAGCTGTTGTAGGAGTTGGCGTATGGGAAGAGAGACTCAGCAGAGCCCAGCAGTGGCTGTGGAGCTCTTGGTGTGCAGAACAGCAGTAGAGGGTGGCCAAGCCCTGGGGATCTTCAGGGAATTAGTGGCACCAGTCCTGGGTTGGCAGTGTGGAATAATTCCTGCACCTTCCTACTTACCATGCTGCATTCATTCTCCTCCGGTTCCTATTATCTGCTTGTCATGTCTGTATGTATTATTTTAATTTAAACAAAAAAGAGATTTCATGTTAGATCATGAAAGCCAGTGGCTGCTCAGATCAGCCTTTATTAGAGGCAGCTTCATCCCTCTGACAGCTCTGGCAATGATAGTTATAGAAATAACTGAACTTCATCCCTACCACTGTTTTGATGTTTCTCATTTTTATGCCCTTTATTTCTGTTTGGTTTTCATCATGCAAACACTCCCTCTTGATTCCTCACCTACAGAATACCAAATTAACTAATTTCATTACTCTTTTAGGAAGGGTTTCCCCCATCTACCCAGGTGACAGTCACCGCAGCACAGAGGGAAAAAACACCCAAACAACAAAACTCAACCCAGAAGCAGCGGCTGTCCAAAACCCCAAGACAACAACCCCAGACAACCATGAAATACCAAGGCTGAGGCACAGAGATTATTCTGGTTCAGAGCTGGATTTACTGGCTGAACCATGCCCCAGCCTGCTGCTCACACTGAACCAGAACTGTGTTACAGCCTGGGCATCACCCACAGCAGCAATTCGCTGCCTCCCTCCTGCTCTTCATGCTGAAGTCAGTATCAAGAAAGGTTTCAGGCTTATTTAGGCATCCATCCGCTGGAAAATATCTTCCTCCTAGAGGTACAAGAAATACTGATGTTGCTTTTGTAAACAGTGCCTTAAAAAACGGCAGCAGCAACAGCTCCTTCAGCTCAGTGCTGCTCTATTTCTCCTCTCCTGATTCCCTGTGATGGTGCTGTTCCTGTTTCTTTACGGTGGCCACCCTGCAGCCTGACAGCTGCAATCATTTCCCCCCCTAACTCACGCTGTAACTCTTCCCCAGTGCTGCAGACCTGTGCCCATACAGACTGCTCTGGTTGTCTTTGCTGCCTCTGATCTCTGTCTGCAGTAGGGCCTCTTCATTTGCAGCTCCAAAGCCACTGGAATTGGGTATCTTAATTATTTCTGACTGAATCCATTCCAGTGATATTGGAATGTTTGAGATATTTCAACTTTGTGTGCTTTGTATGCTCACCTCAGTGAGATGACATCCATGCACACACATATACAAATATTTCTAAAACAGACTCACTTTTTTCCCCCAAATAAAACTCTCAAATAACCCACTGATATTCTGTTCCACCTGCTTAGGTTGCCACTCAAAGCAATTCATAATACATTATGATAAGTAAAAGGAATTTTCTCATGATAGATTTATGAGAAGCATTTCTTAGGCAGTTCTCTAAAGAGTTCTGTTCCACCACCGTATGAAATATCATCTTTCCTTGGGCTGTGTGACAGCCTGGGTAATTAACTCTCAACAGAAACAAAGAAAGTGCCTTGTTTCAAAGTAGGATTAGTCAGAGGGGTTATCAACTTATCAGAGAAGGTAAAATGGGCTAAGTCTTTAGGCAACTCAAGATCTACGTCTATAATAAAAAGAAATATAAGACCAAAAAAAGAAAGAAACAGACTATAAAAAAAACAAGATGAAGTTATAATAAACATCTTTCTTATATATGAGAAAGAAGATTTTACAGTGAACATGGTAGAACACTGGCACAGGTTGCCCAAAGAACCTGTGGATGTCCCATCCCTGGAAGTGTTCACGGCCAGGCTGGATGGGGCTTGGAGCAACCTGGTCAAGCTCACTGGGTTCACATTATGACCTTTAAAAGGTCCCTTCCAACACAGACTGTTCTGTGAAGGCTGAAGAACCTGTTGTATTCCATCCCCAGGAAGTGCTGTGAGTTATCCCTCAGTGAATCACAGAATTTCCAAAGAGATCCCATTCAAGCTCTCCTCACAGACTGCCATTACTCTTCTATCAACCACTTAGGGTTAATCTTACACTAAGGTATTTATTCATAGAGCAAAGATTTCATTCAACCAAAATTTTCCTCCAAAAGTGTTCCTGTGATGTGCCCTCTCTGCTCAGATAGAGAATGCCTTTATGGCTATCTTTTTATGATGAGTAGTAAATAACATTGTACTCAGCTCATCCATTGCCTGTGAGACCAGGATTTTTTTTTTCTGTAGGAGCCAAGCAATAACTTGCTGTTGTCAGGGGACTGAAAAGACCCACAATAATCCTAGTTTTGGCATGCCTAGAAAACTTGTAGCATTGGCATGATGCACAATACTAAACAAACAAAAGCCCCAAGGCCAATGTGCTATTAAAACAACCCATTAATAAAGAACTCTACATTCAAGCCACTATCCAGAGAAATAAGCTTACCATAACAAAATATGAATAAAGCAAATAACATTTCTGAGCTACTGTTGCTCAGCTTGGGAGACCAACTCAAGGCTGAGTTTACACAGCTGGTTTTGTCAGTGTCATCCTTAAATTTCCCACTCATCCATCACATCCCTCATTTTTCTCCCCTCCGTAAAACCTGGTACCAAACAATTGTTGTTTCCACAGAAAAAGATGGTCCCTACTTTTCAGCCATGTTCAGACTGCTTTCCACATATTCTTAGATTATTTCTTGAAGCTTCCTCTAATCTCCTTTTAAAAATTCTTATTACTATTATTATTCCTCAAAATCTCAAACACTGTTAAAATAAAGCTCATTTGATTCAGACAGAGCAGATGAAAACCTCTGTCCTACTGGGGCCATCAGCAGGCTCCTGAATGCCACAGAGCTGGAGCTGCACACACAGATGTCACAGGAGGTAATGACAAGAACTCCAGGTTATTTAAGTGGGCACTTGGAAAAGTGCTACTGGGAATTGGCAGGGAAAATTGATTTGGTTGACCAAATAAGCCTTTTCTACATTTAAGTGCTATTGTTTTTCTACTGAGACACTGTCAACCTAGTGGGATGAGCAAATGCATTCATCTAGACTGCACAGCTCATTTTACTATGATTTATTCATTAAGAACAGTGTGCTTGTTGCTCAACAAGCCACAAATGGAGTCTCTAAAGTGTCTTTAACAAACAAAGCACCCACAGATCACACAGGATGTCCTGGGAAGGCTCAGACACAGAATGTGGCAGCCCTAACCCACCTCAATTCTCCTGTGCAGCCCACAGAAAAAGGAGCAGCAGGTGGAAAAAGGGAGGAAAAAGGGAGAAAAAGGGAGGACCATGCTCTGGTGGCTGCCATGGAATCACAGAAGGTTTGGGTGGGAAGGGACCTCAAAGCTCATCTTGTTCTACCTCCCTGCCATGGGCAGGAACATCTTCCACTATCCTAGGTTGCTCCAAGCTCTGTCCAACCTGGCCTTGGACACATCCACAGCTCCTCTGGGCACCCTGTGCCAGTGTCAGAGAGGCACAAATATATGGTGCAGAAACTCCTACTGTCCCATTTTCGTTGTGCCACCCAGCAGAGCCAAGGCAAGAGGAGGCAGCTGGGTGATGGGCTGGGGGATGTCAGTGATGCCACAGGGGGCTGTGCTGGGAGAAGAAGGACATCAGTGGTTTTACAAACAAGCATCAGGGACACGTCCACCTGACTGTTGCACTTCCAGAAGATAAATTTGCTGTGGGTGCAAGGTCTGCACACAGCGTTAAACAACAGTGCCAGCAGCATTCCAAGAGGCTGGCTTAAAAGTGATGTGAAAATAAACATTTCTCCAGCAGCTTTGGAAACAGATGCACCTCTAATTGAATTGGCTTTAAACTCATTTGTATCCTCTCTAACATATTTCACGGTTTCAATTAACAAACTTCTAGCAGTTCTACCCTTGTTAGTAAACCTTGAGGTGCTTCATAAAACTCAAGGTCATTACTGTGAGAGGGACAATTCTGTGCATCACCACAGCTGCCACTGGTAATAACACTGCTAATTTCCCTTGGAGTCTGTGGGACAGGAGAGATCACCCTTTAACAAACTAGGGAGCGGCAGAGTGGACAGTGACACAGGAGAAATGTTTCTAATTACACAGACCAAAGGTAGACGGGGAAAAAAATTGATTCATTTTGCAATTAATATTCACATTCACTTGATTACTGACTGTGAAGTATCACAAAATAACACCAGTAAATCCAAGCAGTGCTAAAAATGTAATAGCTAAAGACTTTTTATAAAGGAGACCTGGTGGACCACAGCATTTGATGGGCCAAATTCTGCTGAACTGAAGCTCTGGGATCTCCTGCAAGACAAACCTCTTGCTTTACCTCAGGTTAAAACTCAGCATGGAGTACAGACTGCAGCTCACAGACTTAACTCCACCAGCTGAGTTCTGTGGCTGAGGCTTTCCCAGTATGCCAAGAATAAGGCAGCCACTGGCCATGGGCCACATGGCACAAACAAAGCCCCAGAAGCTTGTGAGCTGCGAGAGGAGCACCTCGTCCCAAATAATCCCCGCTCGAAACCTAAATCCTGCTTCAAGGCAGAAAATTATTAACTGAAGGGAACTAAACATAGTAAGTCTGGGAGACTTAAGTTGCTAAAAACTTGAGTTGCAGCTGAAAAGGATTTAATCTTGCCACAGAACAAATGTTTAATCTTCTTTTTTTTACAGTACACAAGGATTTGAGAGATTTTACACATTATTAGTTTGCTGAGAAATTTAGGAGATAATCTAATTTACATTCAGTAAATGCACAGCCAAAAAACCCAGCAAAAATAACTTCCACATCAAATATTTTGCAAGGCTCAAATAATAGACCCTTAGCTAATTTATTCCCACTTACTCCACAAAAGATGCACATGCTCACGTTATCTCCTAGCAGACTGATTAGAGATTCTAAATAGACCAGAGAGGACTTGTAAAGAAGGCTGTTAAGTTTAACTCAACATTATTGTTATTGAAATTCATCCAAAGGTTGGTTTTATTGCTCAATTTCACAGACTCTATAAATCCCGAGGAGGCAGTTGGGTTGATGCTGACTTTGCATTATGATTTCTAATTTCTTTGGATTCTGCATTTTACAGTTTTCTTCCTTAAAGAACTTCCAAGCATACACTTGGCATTAGATACAAACCCTGGTAGTTGATATATTTAATCTCTTATCTCAATAAGGAAATCTTCATTAATTAGCACTTTCCTTGTAACAGATTGCAGAACAAGCTGAGAACTCTTCCCGGAGAAGGAGCCTCGTCTGCTGCCTCCTGAGTGCAAATAAACAGAGCAAATAAACAGGACTGCACAGTGTACATTCATCTCACAGGGAGCATGTGATGCAGGAGGGCACAAATCCACTGCACAAGTCTGTCCAGGCTCCAAAACCAACTGTGGGAATGATGCTCCCT
The DNA here is from genome assembly GCA_039654755.1 of Calcarius lapponicus. Lineage (NCBI taxonomy): Eukaryota > Metazoa > Chordata > Aves > Passeriformes > Fringillidae > Calcarius > Calcarius lapponicus. The sequence goes on along the minus strand of CM077470.1, from coordinate 20,801,667 downwards.
TTTCCCAGGGCTGCCCTCCCATGGTGAAGAGATGGCCTGGCTGCTTGGGAGCCCTGACATCTTAACAAAGTCCTTACTCAAATAAAAAACCATCCACTGGGATCAATAGCAGTTAGGGGAGTAGCTCAGCTGCGTTTTTCTGCAAACTTTGCTCATCACTCTGCCACTGGGAAAATCATCTGTTTTCTTCAAATAAAACAGAGTAGCTTTTTTTTTTTCTTTAACAGTGTTGGAATCCTCTATACATCAGAAAAAAGACTCAGCCCACTGCATTTTATTATGGATTGTTTACCATATATTTTTTCCAGGCTATTCAATTAATAATACAAGCAGGTTTTAAAAACAAACCCAAAACTGTGTTTATTATTACTATTATTATTATTATTATTATTATATTTACACAAGAAAACAAGACTTTTTATAAAGCCTGAACATAAGCTGTCCACAGACCATCAAATTCCCTTTTCTCCTACACCTGACTTCTCTCAGAGGCCTAATGGCACAGCAGCTCTGAAAATAGATGTGCACTGCAGAGTGCTCTGAAGATCAATACAGACTTGGGCAATTTGGACCTGGCAGGAAGAATCTTCCAGAGCCAAGGGTCCATCACTGGGAGAAAGCTGCCACCAAATGTCACTGCAACTATCTACCCCCCTCAGTAAATCATAGATGTCCTGAAGGTCAATGGTTTCAGGCTCTGCTGGAGCACACTAAGAAACTCAATTTCAGACTCTGGGGCCCACTGTGGAGAGCATCTTTCTGCCAGTTTCTGAAGCCATGACATTGGGCACTGACAACACAATATGGCAACTCATTTCTGCTGCCAAGCTGTGACCCCAAGACACAGACAAGCCTCACTCAGACAGACAACTTGCCTTGGACAACAACCTTATGGCTTTCATTTGACAGAATGGGACACGGAGATGCATCTCCCTGCATCCTGATAATTAGCATGTATTCTGCATTACAATATTGCTTTTATTTCAGACAAAATAAACCAGATGACTCTACAGAAGACAGGAACATTAATTAGATCAGTGTGTAATTAATATTATCAAGAGGGCTCACAGCAGCATGGATTTTTTTTTAAATGTACATTCCTAGTTCTTTTATTTACAAACTCAAGGGCCTCTGCTCACTAGCAGGTCACACAGGCACTGGAAAGGCAGGGGAAGGTTGTGAGCCAGCTGTGACCTCCACAGCCCCCCTCCCCAGTGTCACAGGAGGTAAATGACACAGTGACCCCACCCAAAAATCAATACATTAAAATCAATACTCTGCCTCAATCCCTTCTCCCACCCACACTAAATGAGAAGCCCAACTGCACACTTTAATTACACAGGTGCTGTTTTAAGGATGCCACTAACCATTACCAGCACCAGGAAGATCCATGAGTGCTTTCCCAAAATCCAGGTAGCTGCTGCCAGGCCCCATCTGCTTGCATAAGGAGTTTCACTCCACCTATTAGAGGTCACCTTGCTGCAGAAGCATCTGACCTCCTTGAATAAAGCTGTACTATAAAAAACATCTGACAAAAACACAATTTTGCAGAAGAGAACAGTCCTGGTTCTCCACAGCTCAGGCACAGGGAGAGCAGTGACTCATTTATATGATGGAAAACCTTGAGAGGGAAACAGGACGTTTTTGTGACACTAGCAGGCCCCAGTACAGAGTATTGATGTACTGAATTTCTGATAGACTTTTGTTTCCATTTTGCAGTGTGACTTTGAGCTCCCTGGTTGTGTAGAGTTCAATCTCCTGTGCTGGAGGACTTCAGTGAATTCAAAAGCGGAAGGCAAAGCAATCCTGTTAAACAACACTATTGTTAGTGGTCACTCCCCCATGTTAACCAAATACAAATGAGAGCCAAGGTGTCAAAGTGGGAATATCTGTCTGCACTGAGGGATATTTGAAGATTTGCAAACCAGCCTCGGTAATTTAATTTACACCATCCTCATTTGCAAACCTTGGAGGACAGAGAGCTATTAAAGTGTATTTCAGGCCCAGGAACAGACTAAGGTAGGATAAATTCTCTACTACTCATCAGTATCACAAGGATAATCCTCAGAACAGACTGAGCTGAAGTTTAGGTTTAATTTTAATTAAGTTGCTTCTGAAAATGTGCAGAATGTGTCAGGCATTAACCCCTTTAATGCCCACGGAACTCCACCACAGTACCAACTATGTCCAGCTGCCACAGGGCTCCCCAACAGTGGTAAAGATATGGAATTGTCACTCTCCACTCAAAAACTATTTGTAATCCATTGATTTGCCTGTAAGTCCTGCTCATCAGAGCTGTATAAAAGGCAAAAGGGTTAAAAAATGCTGTAAAAACCCCCACATAAGACATGAGAGGAATTCTATGAACTCCTGCCTCACTTCCCAGTGCAGCCACACATCTCAGAGGGATCATGAGGCTCTCCATGAGCAGTAGAAGTACAGAGGTCTTAGGACTAGAATATGTAATTCATGAACAGGACTAGGCTAAATATTTCTTCATACTTCCAATATTAAATGGAATGACGTGTAGGGAGAGAAAAATGTTAATTCTAAGTCTATCTTTGTATGGTAACATTTTATTAGAGCCTTGCCTCATAACAGGCTGTATTTGTGACAAATGTGTTATTAAGGCTGAAGAGATGGGCCACATTTCAAGGAAATTCTCTTTCCACAGCCTGCTGGAAAAATCAGGGCAGGAGATCACCCAGTGCATTAACCTGCTATCACAGCTCTCCTAAAGCTCCCATAGACTATTTCTATACTGAGTTACAATTTCTACACTAAAAACATTCCCAAGCCCATGGAAGAGCTTTAATCAATCTGTAAAAACCCACAAAACAAAAATCCCCTAACTGACCCCAATACTAGAAACAAAAGTGATGGACATGAGCAAGGGTGGGCAGAGGTGGTCCAACAAGAGGCAGCTGATGGTGAAAGTCAAACATGAGAAAGTCTGTTTGAGGGCAGTAAAAAGCCATTCCTTCATAAAGTCTGGCACTGCCACCTCTTCAAAGGGGTCATTTTATGGAATGCAGCAAAAAGCATAAAAGAAATTTGGGCAAGAAGATAAGCAATAAAGATGTGTATTTAGAGCCAAGGAGTAACAACAGACATCACTCTGACTAAATGCAGCACTTACAGAAGATGCTGCTCCAAAAGCCAAGTCTCTAAATATTTTTTCATAAGATGCATGCTTCCTTTCTCTAAGAAGATAAAGACCTAGAAGAATGTGCATTTCTGTGTACTAATGCCTCAGGGGAAGTCTCACCTTGCCTTAAATAAGCTTCTTTGATAGCCAGTTTGACCCATTCAGAAATAACTTTTTTGATGGCTGTTTATCTTTGATTCTGTTGCCAGAAAAACACAGAGAACTCAATGTCTGAACAGTTGTCCTGTGATCCAATTTCATTTGATAAGTCTTTTAACATCCATAAAGGAAGAACCATGGCCAAATTTTCTCATGGTGAACAGATTTTGAAAAAAAAAAAAAAAAAAGAACTAAGGAAAAGATAAGGAATAAATTATCATTCTCTGAGCACTGTTTTGGGAGCAATATGTAAAAATCCTGTAGTCAAACAAGAAGTGGAGGCCAGGTCCTTCCTAGGCTCTGTGTCTGTGTTACAGCTCCCCTGGCAGCCACAGCTGTAATTAAAAGTGTCACCACACACCCAAGGAGACATGTAGGAATGTCAGAGAGAGTCCAGATGAGAACCCAAGCAGGACTTCAGAGCTAAATTTAGAAGCTATTTAGCTGTGAGAGAGCAGGAAACAGTCAAAGGTGGCAATGGCTTCAAAGAGTCCTGAAGTGGGGACTCGAGGGCAGGACAGTGCTGTGATCCAGCCTTAATTCCCATGTCAGAGGATGGGATAGACAGAAAATAAGGTGAATTTTTAGCTGAAACTTCTTCCTCAAGCAGTCTTTGAAAAGCTTTCTAGTAGCAATACAGCCATTAATAAAATCCAGTCATGTAATAAAAAGGACACAGAAAGAGAGATTGTGCTGGTTTTGGCTGGGGGTAGAGTTAATTTTCTTCACAGTTTCTGGTATGGGGCTGTGTTTTGGATTTATGTGGCAGTGTTGATAAAACAGGGATGTCTTTGTTATCTTTGGAAAGTGATTACAGAGAGCCTAGCTGGGTTCTGAAATCAACAGGTTGTACTAAAAACTGAAATTTCAATATAAAATGTCACTCAGGCTAAGAACAAAATTAAACTTTGGAATATTTTCAAAAACACAGAGAAATGTCTGTTCAGAAAAGCTCCTATTTCTGAAGGTTTTGAAATCAGGGATTTCTACAATTTCATTCTACAAAATAAAATTTACTCGATGTGCAAAAATGTATACCACAGTAATTACTAAAACTGATACACTTCCAAAAATAAACAAGCATCTATTCAATGTTGCATTTTCAACCTTTTTTAAAAATTTTTTTCCCCAAAACCTTGTAGGGGCAGCAAATTTGCTTTCAGATCAGGACAGACCTGACTCATATTCCTTTAATCTATTAGGCTCTGCTTATGGCTTTTGAGCTATGCAAATAAAAAACTGCAGAATGCTTATTAAAATCTAGGGATTAAACACCACCTGAAAACAGCTCATTTTCTCCTAAAACGGGGGGAGTCAATCCCAGCATTTTCATTTTAGGATGGGTTTGTCCACCAGAAGCTGGAACTCATCGAAGGAGACACTGCACTGTTGAGAGCAAGGAGGTGTCTGAGCATCCCTGCTGTGCCCTTCATAAATTCAGAGATAATTAAAGCTTTTTAAGGTGAGTGCAGGTCACAGCTAAGCACTCTGTGATTTAAAACCAGGATCTATTTGTCTGTGGTGCCTTTTTCTTCCAGGTTCCTGTTGTTGTGAGCACAGCAGAATTTGAATAGGATAAGCACTCTTCATAAACTCCTGCTTTCCATAAATTGCTCGTCGGATCAAAAGCAGAACCTCCATGCAAGTGCACAGAAAGCTCCAGCTTTGATTTGGAACAGATGAGGCACCCTGTGTTCCTCTAAGATTAAAAAAACCCTGTTGGCATCACACACAAGAGAGAGAAGGAAAGGGACGACGGGAAATTGTTCAAAACAAAGGAGATGGAAATTCAAAAATAGTATGAGCAGCTCAGATGACAGATTGAGAAGCGGATGAACTGCAATTAAAAGGACAATTTCATGGCCAAGGAGGATGCTCCAGACACAGTTAGAAAATGAAGACCCTCTGGGACTAGCAGTGAGCTCAACTCAATATAAGAAGTCTTCTGATGGGAAGGAAAATGGAGGCAAACTACCAATTATAATTTTGTAATTTATTTAGAGGTAATTACCTCTATCCATGATTTCATAGGTGCATTTCCAAATTAAAGGAAGAAAAACAAGGGTGAACCAAACCTTGAAGAAAATCACTAGCTCAACTGGAAAATGCAGATCACTCATTTCTCAAGCTTATTGAATGGGTGATCAAGAGAAAAGGTGACACCACCAAAACAGAGCAGTTTATCACAAAAGCCAGCCATTAAAAAAAAAAAAAATTGTACTTTTTTTTCCTGGAGAAAAGATTTGGTATAGAAAGGAATAAAATTCAGAAAAGTCTGTGATTAGTATTTTGAAGCTTGTCATATCTAATGACCACGAGCTAACACACAATTAAATGGCAGTGAGGATGGGTAAATCAGTCAGTGGTGATCAGCATGCCCATTGCAGCTGACCCAAAGTGTTGACACCAGGCTTGCGCAGCTCTGGTGGGTCAGGGCAGAGGTCCTTCCCTCCAGCCTGGGCTTCAGGTCCTGGTACAGAACAAACTGTAGACCTCAGGCAGGTAGATAGAGCATTTCCAAAAGGGAACAGATGGAATGCTTCTGTCTTGACTCTTTCTGGACCTTGGGATACTCTGCTTGCAGTAACTACACCAATGGGGAGAAAATGTCCATTTCCAGTTGGGAAAGTATGCTTAAAGGGTTAATATATTTGCATATAATAGGCTTAGGACAGTTAGAGTCTAAACTTGTAGGAAACACAGATGAACAGACTGAACTGGGTTTTTGTTTAGGTTCTCCCCTCCCCCTCCAAGCTGCAAATGCAGAATCACTCTGAAAAGTCAGCATAAGAGCAGGGCCCCAGAACCAGAACCCTTCTGAGCAGTTTATTTCTACACCAGACTCAAGTGAACTGTACATTCACTTGACAACTTTGATACTCTCACATAATAGGTCACATTGACCAAGTGAAATAAACCTCACTCAAGTCTAAGTTCAAAGGTTTCAGTCAGGGAAAACAAAAATCACTGCAGCAAGAAGGCACAAGCCCAGAGTTTGCTCTCCAAAAAAGCTACAAACTAAGCTATTCTGTTCTACACCATTTTTATTCTCCTACACCATGTACATTACCAAACCTGGGACAAATCTGCTCCACTCCTGAGGCCCAATTTACATCCCTACATCTCTCTCTCTCTCTCTACATTTTGCAGTTCTTCAAAAGGACATATCAAAGAACTGAGGTCTAAGTCTTACAACTTCTCACTTCACTTCTGGTTCAAGGGAAAAGAAGGAAAAGCACTGTCCTGCAGAAGGAAAAGAGCAGGAAACAAAGAGAAGTCAGAAGACCTGAAAGGAGTAAAAGAGGAAGCTGCTTATCCCCACCTCATAAAGCAAGAACAATGCCCAGATATCACAGTGATTGGCACTCAATATATAAGACAATGGATTAATTATCCATAATCATGGCCAGCCAGCAAATGTTAAAAGGTCACCTGATACTAACAGTGAGCAAGACAAACTGAGCTGCTTAAAAAAATCACTGTCATGACTAATTTCTCAGGTCTTAGCAATTCTTCATGCTTCTGTAAATTGCTTTTCTCCATTACGGTTGAAAAGCATTCTGCTAATTATTAATTGGATAATGATTTGTTTCTATCACTAATTCAATAAGGTGTTCAGAAGTGCATTTTGAAAGTTCCCAGCTCTAGAGACCATAAATATCAGACTTGTCTTCATGTAACCTTGGAAGGCAGGTCCCAGGTTATAGAAGTGGAGCCTGTGGAGCTTCTGCCCACTTTCAGTCAGTCTACACCCAAAGTCACTGACCACCCCTCTGCCTCTGACATGGGCCCTGGGCCAGGGCAGTGCCACAATAATTTTTGCTCACATAAAAACCTGAAGACAACAAAGTGAACAATATTCCCCTGGAGCTACCACTCCCTACTACCTCCCTAAGAGAAGCCAGACCATTAAAAATGCCACATAAATATCACTGACAGAAAAGAGGCTTCAAGGTTATTTAGAAAAGCCCCACGCATAGACAACCTCCCCTTTTTAACAGTGATAAAAACCCTGAGTTTTTCAAAAGAGCAAGTCATGCCACAGGCAAACCCTCCTTCAAAACCCAGCAGCTCCCTTTTTGCAGGAGAAAAGGTAATGTGGGGGAAAGGTATACTACTCCTCCTTCATGGGCCACAGAGGCACAATCAGTTGGTACAAAAGCACATTGTTGAAACACAAACCATGCAAAGCTGCTTTATGAACCTGTGCAGCCAGCTGGAACAGCCATCAACAGCTGCAAGAGGAATTCACTCCAGGACTGAATCACTTCATTAAGGTAGAAGGTTTTTTTCCCTTTTATTACACGTGGCTCAGGCTGCTGATCCCCATCAAGAAGACCCTCCAGAGAGCTGATTTCTCTGCTCCCTTATACACTCAGGAGCACTCGTGGTGCCCACTGTATGACTTAATCTCCTCCTGAGACATCATTTCTCCCCCTCCCATCATACAGCTCATCAGTAGAATTCCAAACTGCTACATCCTGCTCCAAGCTGACCCAAGGCTTTTGGCTGTAAGTCAGAGAGCAGCAGTGGTTTGGGGGCAGCCTAGCTGGAAATTGTGCTCCTAAAATAAAGGCTTATGTCTGTGATAAGTGATAGGACAAGGGAGAATGGCTTCAAATGCCCAGATATAAGGGTTAGATTTGATACCAGGAAGGAATTCTTAACTGTGGTGAAGCTCTAACGTAGGTTTCTAGAGAAACTGTGGCTGCCCCATCCCTGGAAGTGTTCAAGGCCAGGTTGGACAGGGCTTGGAGCAACCTGGGATAGTGGAAGGGAGCTAAAATGAGATGATATTTAAGGTCACTTCCAACTTAAACCATTCGATGAACTGCCTATCATGGAAATTGGGAAAAAACACCCAAATGGAATGACACATCCTGCTCTCCCTGATTTCAATTCTGCTCTCTTTCTGATATAGGCTACTTGATTATACAAGAAATGTAAGCGTCCCAGGAAGCAGAGACATGAAAATATACTCTAAGAGTTTATGAAAATACACTCTGTGAATTTGAACTTAACATGGGCACATAATTGTAGGAGAAGACCACTGGCTGCTGAAGCCATGTGTCCTGGCATGAGGGACAGCAGGTGACATCACAGGCATTTTGTAATTAAATATAATTGTCCCTAGAAAACTGCAAATTCCTTCATTGAAAACAACCATGCAAACCTCCAAACTTAGTGAAAGGAAATAAAAATTTCTCAACAAGTAAAAGCAGAAGCAGGAGATATCTTCAAACAAAATGCTGACTGAAATAAATACACCTCCTCTGAAGCTTTTACTTTTATGGGATTTTTAGGGAAATGTCTCTGGTATTCTGGCACTGTAGCCAACTTTAGCCTTCTTGTGCTTCATTTCCATAGCAGAAATGCCAGCAGACCCTTACACCGAGGAAAACTTCATTATTAAAGAGCAGTAAGAAGATATTCAAAGAACTGTGTTCCACACCCAGGACAAACTTCTGAGAGCTATTCCAGCAAGCACACACCTCGCATAAGCTCCACCATGAGCCACTGAGTGCTATTCACAGGTGTTGAGGGCTGTTCTACTCGTCCTTACCCGAAGCGCTACAGCGAGACGGCTCCACCAGTCTGCCGCTCCTGTCGTAGCAGGCGATGGCTCGCAGCCGCACGCCCTGGCCACACTCCCTGGCCGCTCCCTGGGCCGGCATTCCCAGCTGCAGCTCGGCTGGACCTCCTCTGATAATGCAGTCAGACCAGTTCCCATGGGGCTGGGAGGTGAACGTCTCACAGGGGCACGGCTCCGTCTCAACTTGAGGATAAAGTTCCGCGTTCTGGCATTTGTCGCGCTTTCTGCTTCGCCCTGTTCCGACCACAGAAACCGGCACGTTAGCTCAACATCTGCTGCTCTTGATAACAACACGTCATATTATTTATACTTGCATGAATTCAACACATTAGAACCAAGACAATCTGAATGTTAATATTCAGGGATGTTTCTGAAGCATCTATTAGCTGCTGCCAGTGCTCTGGCGTGCAAGGACAACGTACTTATCTCCAGGGGCAACCAGAGAACTTGGAAATACTGTTCTGATGGGTAGATGAAGGAGTGAAATACAAAGTCTCACTCTAGAAATGGTCTGCCCAGAAACCTCTTTGTAATTTCATATAATATCATTTTCCCCTAATTATCTGATGGAAATAAATTGATTGTTTTGTCTCTATTTGTTTGCAATCAATGGTTGCCAGGACAACTTCCGGAGGACCCCAAATTAGCTACAACTTCTTTGAGATTCCTTTACAAATTAGTTAAAGATGAGCTGTGCACACAAACCATGCTTTGAAGAAAGCAGAAAAAGATAATCCTCAGTAAATTATTAGTGCTGGAAAGCATTTCAATGGTTGTGCTTGCTTTCATGTTTTCCTTTGCTCTGTTCCTTCAACAGGTTTCAAAAGAAAGCTCTTTCAGTAGTTTTAGGAAGCAGCAGCAGCATCCAAATAAACCCACAGTACAACTCTCTGCAATTGCACTCTCCGTGCCCTTGTCCTGCAGGACTTCAAGGCATGAGAAGGGGTCTCCAGTACAAGAAGAAATAATGCAAAACAGAGAGTTCAAGCTCTCTGCATCCCTACAACTGCTCAAGGGAGCAAATGTCTGTACACAGCCTCTAAAGATAAAAATCAATGCTTTTCTTGGCACAGGTCAGCCAGCGTGCTGTGGAGCAATCTTGATGCTGGCTGAGCTCAGGAATGTTTTTGCATTTGGCATCAGCAGCAAACTGTATCCGTATGCCATCCTCAAAATATTCCTTGGGAATCTTGGATGCACTAAAAACACTTTTGCAGAAGGTTTTTAAAGCTTTGATCCCAGAAGAAATGTTTTCTCTTCATTGCACACAAATAAGATACTAAAACCAAAAGATAAGTTGTATAACTCAACAACCCCCTTTCCAGCCTGGAACCAAGAGCCATCTCATCACAGACAAGCTGGGTCTCATCAATGCCTGTTTCCATACAAATATGTACCTGCCAAGGAAAGGCCCCTGACTGCAGACCCTTAATAACACCATCCTTCATGCCCCAGCTCCTTCAAAATGGTATTTTCAGAGTTCTGGGGAATGTAGAATTTGCCAGCACAAAATGATGAAAAAAAAAAAAAAAAAAAAAAAAAAAAAAAAAAAATCAATCAGCATCTTTATAGTTTAGTAGATAAATCTATGTTTACATTTTAAAGTATATACTTATGAGGAAATGCAGGTACAACTCCCCATACTTCAAGGAAAGTCTTTTAAGAGACTTTAACTAGATTGGGAGCTCTCTAATGGCATTTCCAGCCTCTTCTGATGGAGAAGCCATGAGGAGCCACAAACTCTGTATGTTCAGTTGTGTGCTCTGCATTGTGTTAGTAAACATGGGAATTTGGGATTTGCCCATGTTTTGCCACCATGACACAAAGCACAACACACTGAGGTAAGGATGTTAATAATCTCATACTAATGTGACTGGGTTTTTTAACAACTTGCCCTGCCATCTGTTTTCTTGGAATCTTCCCCCTAAATGAAGCTGCTACGAAAGCCCTATTTTAAGGGGAAAAGTGACATTGATCCCATACTCTTCACATAGAAATATTTTTAGAATTGGTGGTAGTGTATTTTTATCATCTTTACAGACTGCTTTAAAGATCGCTGCTAAAAATACCACCTCCAAAATTTTTTGAGGACATAAACCCATCAATTAAATAGAATTTTCTTTTTTAATTACAATTCTGAATACTAACAAACATTATATATATTAAATATTATCAGGTAGTACATGCTGTACATAAAAATTATAGGAAACATTAAAAATACAGAGAGTGCTTTGTATCCATAGTGCAGGGAATTAACTGACTGTATTAATTAACTGAAGACTCACCTAAAAATGGTGTTTCCATTATAATGACTTTGAATTTTGATATGTTCTGTAATAAGTCTTTCACTTAAGTAATGACTAATTTCATATGTAGAGCCAATGATGAATTACAAAGTAAAATGAATTATACTATTAAAAATTGAGTGGAGGGCGAGCAAATACTTAGCAAACAATTAGAAGATTCCCACTAAATGACGTTATCAATGAACTCTTATAATGAAGCCAAGGCATTCACTTGAGAATAGACACACACAGTTGATGAACAAGAGGTACAATTCACGCACACCTACAGAGAGGTGAAATGCAAATGGATAAAGGTCTCTTAACATCACAAAATACTTTTTTGAAAATAGCATTTTCCTTAATCTTTGAGTTTCTGCAGATGAGATTTTTTCCAAGACTTATCTCTATTTTTCAAGAAGCATTTATGCAAATACAAGTTGGTGCCTGTCTCACTGAGTTCCCCTTTTGAGAGGAGGCCAAACCAAAGCCAGTGTCTGATTTGGGTGTCCCTTGCTGCTCTCCGGGGCATTGTCATGTCCCCACCTGGGACACTCACTGCATGTTCTCCACTTGCTTTTCAGGACACCTTCACTGGCTACAGGCTGAAACCACAGGCTCCATCCTGGCAGGAAAAATGGAACCCAGCAAGGCTGGATGGAGAGACTGGTGGTGCTTGGTCACAAATGCAGTGCAGGTGAAGAGACAAACCAACAGAACCTGGGCATTACAAACCATTTTTGGTCCACTTGAACAGATCTCCATCTGATGTAGAACAGAGTAAGAAAGGGGATAGGTAGGGCTGTACTGTTTCTTAACTTGCACAACGCTCATAAAGAAAAGTAAGAGACTATTAGAACTACCTAAGTAATTATTCATTATTTTTTACATATTTTTTGTAAATATCAGGCACCTATTATTTTGCTGGGGATCAAGCATTTCTCCTACTATAAACCTACAGGCACTGGTATAGAGAACACTTTCGAATATGCTCTTTGCCAGAAACTACAGAGCATTGTACAATACTGGGGTTTTATGTGAAAAAGAAATCCTTATCCTTTAATGAGCCATACTGACGAATGGCAGCCTGAAACCAGTATAAATGTGTGCTGTAATTGTTAGTTAGTAAAACACACAGAACATTCCAGCAGTAACAAATGGAGTAAGAAGACAGCCATGCAGCCAAGGACAAGTGAGTCTAGGAGGAAGGAGCAGTGGTGGCCACCACATTTTGCTGCCCTTCAGGTCCCAGCTTTTATCTCAGCAGATATTCTTACAGCAATTTTAGCACTCTACTCCACAGTCAAAAATCTTTGAAGTTTCACCTCTATTAAAGGAGCAACTCAAGCCAGGTACGTATTAGCTCTCAAACACAACACAGAAACCTGAAAAGATGTGAGCACTGAGAAGGACAATAACAGCAAATTTCTTGTAAACCATGTAAGCACAGTATAATTCTTTTTTATTAACTATGCATGTGGGGGAAGACAACTCCCAGCAAACTATTCATGTTAAGGAGTTTTAAAGCTTTTCAGTTTGGTCAGCATTCAAATAACATAATAACAAACCTCAACAGCAAGTATGGAAGACCGATCCACCAAATGGTTTGAACAGGTGAGTTTAACAAACAGATGTAAAAGATCAAACAAAGCTGCTCTAATGGTACTGGGTTTTCTTTATTCATGGTATTAATTTGCCCTGTTGAACTGGGGCATACTGCTGAGCACAAAACTCCCAGTTTTAAACTGCCTCCAGAAAATCACACCGATTTGTACTCCTGTATATGTATTTTCTGCCATGCTCCCCAGATTAATAGGTCAGATAAAGTTGCACAAAGCCTGGTCACTGTTTCATCTGGTTTACATCTAAAACCTTTACACCTTTTCTGCACTGCTCTTGTACTGGAATGTGTATAAGGCTGGCAATGATCAGTGCCAGATGAAAAACCAATTAAGGATGTTCTGGATTTTCCCACCACTCCAACACTGCAGAGGCATTATTCCCAATCAGACAAATATTGTAAAAGATTATACCTGTGAGCGAGCGCCTCCTGCTCCTGGCTGTGTCACAGTCAGAGGAGCAGGCTGTGAATTTAGACCAGGGGGTGAAAGTGCAGTCATCCTTGCAGGGAATGTGGCACTCCTGGACCAGGGCTGGCATCGCTCCTGCCCACCGCACGCAGTCCCCGACGGCGGCAGAGCTGCCCTGCTCCGACAGGCACGTCACAGCTGCAAGCAAGGGCACAGAAAACACAGAAAGCCTTATGTTCTCACATACATATATATATATATTGTATTACAGTCTGGCCAGTCAGTCCTGGAGCTCTGTGTGAGATTCTCTCCCCTGGATTCACAGGATAAAGCTGATTTGGTTTTAGGGCATTGTTCATATGTCACTCAGTGAGTGAAGCTTCACAAACCCATAAAGACATGTTCTTATTTGAGCAGTGTGTTATCTAAATGATGATATAAACTCAATATTCTCAAGGAGCAGTCCTTTTAAAGATTGTGGGGACACTTTAACCAATGATACATTGTACAACCAAGCATGAAAATAGGTAACACTGTGGCCATGTGCCAGAGAACATATTTGGTCGAGGACAGGATTCACAAGCTGCGATGCGCTTACTACTCATGGAATTGAAACTGTGGTAAAAAAAAGGTCCCTAAAAACTATAAAAGAAAGCTTCTTTTTCCAAAACCATAACTTTTTCCGTATTTCAGATGAAGGGAATGACTGAACAGATGCTACAGCTAAATGCTTCTTTCAGCAAGGTGTAAGTACCAGGTCTGGCCCCTCCACATTGAGCTCCCTAAATATTGTGATACCTCTTATACTCTCCCACTTTGTCTGTTGTCCTTTTTTAGAACTAATAATTAATTTTTCACGGTGGATATTGGTACTGTATAGCCATGATAGAGAACAAAAGTATTTAATGTATGAATCTGAGTCACAGGAAACCTAGGATAAAACTTGCTAAATTCAGTGAATTAATAGTAAGTAATTATAATAAATAAAAATAGCCTGCACATCATGGAGTCTTTCATTTCATTAATAATAATTAATTCTCATAAAACCTCCAAGATTATAGGCTATTTATATCCTCCAGTGTAGGTTAAACAAAGCAAAGGCAGGTCATGATTTGATTAAAGTAATAAACTCAGGGACAGAGTAATGAACTGAATTTGGCCATGAGATTTTAGTCATGTTGGGCTCTCTGATTCTAGGCAAGCCCACACATTGTACCATAAAACTACTAAGGATGAAGTTATTTAATACAAATTTTATTATTTAACTTTAACAACCTGTGATATTATTTTATGACAATTGCTAAATAATTCAGGTTTTTGAGGTTGCATATATTTTCCTTGTTGCCAGCATTTAATGTGAGTAAGAGTGCATGAAAAGAAAGGTAAAAACAACTCTGTTTTCTTACAGTTAAAGGATTTACTGGGGTGTAACTCTGCAATGAATATACATGACTTTTTGGGTTTTAACTATAGCACTGTATGGGAGAAAGGAATGGGTTAGCAATCACCTGGAAATAAAAAAACATCTTATTAAAATGTAATTAGATTCTATAGAAAAAAAAAATCAGCATTTTGAAGAGCATGCAAAAGGCAAGCAATTGTTAAATGTCTCTTTAGACTCAAGTGACAGCAAATCAGCATATTAATAACCAGCTCTAAATTGCTGATCCTTGCCTTTCACTTCCAGTGCTGTGACCCTTCCTAGCTCCCAACTCCAGCTGTGAGCCTGGGCGCCCTCCCCTCCTCATTACGGGACAGAGGTCACCGCTCTGCGCGGGGACACGGCGTAATTGCCCTCTTCAGGAAGGTTAAACAAGTGAGAGACTCTGGTGCCCAAGGTCTCTGTAGCCTCATTGCCTTCAGCAAGGACACTCCAGGCTTGGCCACACAGCTGTGACCACGTGAGGCGTGGCCAAGGGGATGCAGAGCATCTCCTCAGCATCGCGACAGCAGCTGGCAGGGACATGAACATCGTCCTCCACTGCCAGCCCCACGCAGCAGGAATTGTGATTCCAGAGCAAACCACCCCACTGCAATGCTCAGTGGGAGCTGCCAGAAAAGCACAGCTCATTCCTGACACTGTTAATGATGTCAGGACAAGTGATGGGAGTTCTAGGTAACAATGTTAGACCAGACACCCTGCTGCTGTGATCAGTTATTGTCTACCCGCCCCAACTTCTGCACAAACGGCCACGATTTCAAGCATTCAAATAATTCACCAAGTTCACTGAGCCTATTTGGATGCTAAATAGATCAATATATATATATAAGGACATATGAAATCAGGGCAAATATTTGACAGAGATTATGGAGCTTAAAGAAATTATTGACACTGGAAAGATGAGAGAAAAAAGTTGAATTAAAATAACAAATAATATAGTGGATTTAGATATGTATAAGCATGGAGACAAGAAGAGGCTGAAAAGAGTATTTAATGTATACTCTGGTAAGAGACATAGCACCTAAAGGAGGGGAGGAGGAGAAGGCTACACACTTAAAACCTGGCTTGAGGTGAGCTGCGTGAACCACTAAAATAAACAAAATGATAAAGCAAAAGCCCATTAGGGCATTTTAAAAGATTGGGAAGAGGCAGGCAGAAAACCAGAAAAAATGGACCCAACTCCAGTGGTTCCATCAGAAACCAATCCCCTCATTTCTGCTTCCTGCAAACTTCCCAGTTTGCTTAGCTTTAACTTCTAAGAGAAAAATATTTTCATATACAGGCACTTCTGGAAAGAGAATGAGAAAAATTTGTTTTCAGTGAACCTTCAGGAAAATAAAATTATTTATCCTCAGTGGTTTCAAACTACTGATTGGTTTGGCTCATATGTGGTTTATGCTGCATAAAAAATATTTCCCCTTAATCCTCAGTTCTGTCACAATGGTTTTAAATAAACTCATACCGCAAAGCTATTTCTGTTATGTCAACATTTCTTTTGTTTTTTCAAGCGGGATACCCCCAGAGAGCAAATGCAGTCCATTTGCAGTCCTATGCACTGAGAAAAAAAATCAGAGTAACAAATCCCTCCCAGGCATAATGTGTGATTTCTACCATCTCTAAAGCATTTAAAATGGACACAAACATATGACTAGAACTTCTAATAATCGGATCCTTCCAGATAAAGGCTTTCAAATTATAATATTCATCCCCACCAAGAGAGGAAATGCAGGATTTCCTCTTGAACTCCTACTATTCTTTTTTATTACCACCAGTCAACCCCACCAAACTGGAATTAAACACTTGGGGCCAAACTATGGCATGGCATTTTAATGCAATTCTACTCATACAAAAAGAACTACTGTCACCAAAAAAATAAAAACCAAAACACTTTCTCTTGTAATGATAACCATGAGATCATGAATTAAAATGAAAGGTAGCCAGGTTTAAGAGGCTCAAAGAAAATAGCTATTTCAGGGAAGGGCTGGAATTGTTTAGCAGACTGTTTGGATGCACCCGTGAAGGTGCCAACACAATAAAGCGATTGATATGAGCAATGAAAATAGCTGCAGATGCAACTGCTTTGCTTCAAGGCTTAAGTCAAGTGTTAAATGTAGAGCTTGGGGAGCAAATTTCCCTTTCTGCTGCTACAGGGCTCTGCCAGGAGACTGAGCAAGGACTGCTAAGGGGATATGCAGTGTGACAGTCTCTGTCTTCTGGCTTTGCATTCCCACCCACAAGAGTGTGTCTGCGTGCCAGCATCTCAGCATATGGCACACACAAGCATATGGGAGCTACATTCTGTAACTACGTTTCTCCTAAATTGAAAGTAAATAACAGACACTTCTCCTATAAACTTTTAGATGGTGAAATCAAATGTTTGCACACTGTCAGACTGCAAAGGCACTGAAGGCATCCCTGGATGATGTTACAGCATCACCAAAGCAGGCTGTCAGCATCAAACTGAGGGGACTCAGGTGCTCTCAGGTGCTTGTGCCTGACTTAAGAGCATTGGAGATGATCCTAACAAAAGGAATTGTATTGAGAATGAAATAGTACAGGCAACAGCACTGCCTCCAATAAGGAAACACAACATAAATTTAATTCCTCTTAAGTAAAAATCCAATTACAGACAGCCTCTGTAATCATCTTCATTTACCTAAGTTACAATCAATTCTCCTTTAAAAATGCATTCTGACAAATTCCAAAGGGTTAAAAACTAAAGACTGAGAATATCAACTATGAACCGGTAAAATTATATTGTTCCATGGCACTTTCAATTTGGGAAAAGTAAATTAATGTTTTCAAAACTCTAGAATTAAATGTCATTAGAATATCTGAAAACCATGACTGATAATTCCAGGAAGGTACACTCAGGCCAAACACTAAAACTAAAGCTATGCAGCAGGGCAAATGAAATTACTGGAACTAGTACAGGAACAAAAAAATGAGCTATGAGGGTAGACAAAAACTTTAATGCCAAGAGGTGTAGGCAAAATAAGGTCATAATATTCCCTGTCCTCAAATTCTAAGAACTGTTGAAAAATCAAAGCCAGCATGTAAAGTCAAAGCAATTATTTTAATATAGCTCTTTACCCTCTTGTTCAGAAAAAGCCTCACTTCTGTGGCATAATTATTCTTGGTATCCCTCAATGCAATGAGATAACACATCATTGCTTACACATATCACTACTGGTAAGTGAAAAAGAAGTTAAGGGATAATATATTAGAAAACTAAAGAATGAAATACCGTAAGGGTCTAGACTTGCTTACTCCAAGTATAATCTCATAACATAAGATGACCTCATTTATTTTCTATATCGATGCTCCTTCCTACTAACAAGAAGTTTGTTCAGAATCCCAGGTGGAACATTCACACTATTATTGGTATGTTAATGCAACCCCTAATTACAGCAGACCAGAATCAGACAGAATAGAAGACATAAGGCTCAGCTGAGACTCAGGTTGAAGTTTAAAGTCCTGATTCTATAAGGACATAAATATACACTTAACTCCATTCCTGTGGCAGCCCCCTTGCATGGCAGCACTCCCTGCCATGAAGTGTGTCTGAAGTCTGGACTTACAGAACACACCGTAAGATAACCATTAAAAGTAAGCCTGAGGAAAAGAACTGATGCCAGCAAGGACATCACAGACACAAATCTCGTACAAATAACTGAGGAAGAGCTGGGACAACTAGTTATTCAGCAGGAAAACAGTCTCTGAGGTCACCAGTTTCCCATTCTGTAATTATTAATGATATTGACAGAAGTGCTAAAGGGCTGACAAATGCCACCATGCAAACAGAGCACTGAATAAACACAGACCCCAACCAACAGGCTCTATAAACAAACAAGGGGAGCCCGAGATGAGCTTGGGATGCAATAAAGATGGTAAATACCAACTGAAAGATAAAGGAAAGCAACTGAAATGATTTGCATGAAAAGGGGTCAGGGAAGAAATGGACAGAAAAGTCAGGTGCAGAGCATTGGCATGGAGAAGAGATTGTAATAGGAAAGGGGAGAAGTTTGGGATAGAATTACAAAGGAGGGAAAAACAGCACGCAAAACTGAACATCCTTCTCAAGCTAAAGGTCCATGTTGTGGCTGCTCTTTAGGCTGGTTTCTCTCTGCAGCCTTTCCACAGTAAGATGTGCATGGGGTTAATGTAGGCACAGAGGCCTCAGAAGGAGCTCCAGCTGCAGCTGAGGGCCAGAATGGTGGGAGGGCACCTCCAGTACCATTTAATGCCTTCAACTAGATTCACCTCTGTTCCATCTAAAATAACTCCTCTGAGTGCAATGGATGGGGTGATCAATTCTTTGGTTTGGAATACAGGATCTGAACTGCTGTAAGGGCTGAGCTGCACCTGTCAATTTTGCCAAGCCGTGTGACTTGAGGTTTTATTTCTCCTCATCTGTGAACCTCAATTGCCCACTGTTTGAGGAGGAGCAGGAGAGAAGTGCATTGCTGTAAAGCCCATTCCTCCTCCCACCCACACACTGAATGCAGAACACAGGATTGATATATTAATGCTGAGCACTATTTTTATACAAGTGTTTTCATATTCTAAGCAGTTCAGACTCTGCCTAGCCAGGAAGGCAAAATAATATGAGTTTTTAATGTTTCAAATTTACTTTGTCCAGAGAATAGCTGCAATCTGAGTGCTTCTACATTATGCAATCAGTCTAAAGAATCTTTGACAATTTTTCCCTTTTCCCCCAAACATTATTATAGGTTTTGAATTGCTTTTATTTTCATTTTCTATTAAAAAGAAAATCAATGGAAGTGCATTAGATGATTAATGATAGAAATTATGCTCCTTTCAGAGAACATAAAATACAAAAACATGTTAATTTTTTTCCTCTTTCTGTGGCCCACAATTACCAAAATTACTCGAGTTCAATTTCTTTGTAGCGCCTATCATCAAGTTATATTTAAGATTAATTATTTATTGCACAAGCTGAAAATAAGACTAAGCCATCCTGCTATAAATACATGCATTGTGATGACAGTAAGTACAGAGAATCAAATATGCCAAATAACATGAGAGAGAGAGAAAATGGAAAACAAACACAATATTACAGTATTTCTAGTAACTCGAGTTGGAAAATTACTCAGCTGATTAAGCAAGCACTGACTTCTCCTGCAGTGAAGCACAGATACTAAATCCAGAACAACACTCACACACCCACATATTCACAACTGTTCCAACATTAGATTTAAAATATGATGGTCCAAGGTAACACCTCAAGACTTGAGTCCACCTTTCCTCCTCAGCTCCCCATTCCCCAGCTCTGGCTCTTCCCATTTTGGTATTCCAAACTCACACTCCTCTTGCCCCCTTGCTCAGGACCAGCAGCTAAAGCTACTGGGACATACACAGACCCTTCAACAGCTTTTCAACTCATCCTAATCTACATTCACCTCATGGAAAGTGCTCTCAAAGTTTTCTGAAATACCAGTGGATTTTGTATATACGGTCCTGCATAAAACTTTCCACTCTAACTATCACTTTTCTACCGTAAAAAAATAGATAAGAATACTAAATGCTTTGAGGTCTGAAGTCTGGCTACTCATCTCCAGTCTAAAACTGATAATGCAACTGAAATTACTTTGACTGAAACTAATAAAAACGCATACTCAAATAATTCATGTTATCTAAATTAAGTATCTTTCAGCCATCATGCAATATTGTCCACCTCATGAGGGAAAAATAAAGATACTGGACTTGAGATTCAAGGGTCAGCACAGTGTAAGTACAGTAAAGACACTGTATTTAGATTAAAGGTAACAGAGGCAGTGAGAATACGAAAGAGAATGTGAAAAATTTCCCTCCCACAGCCTTGAAAAATGAAATGTTTTGAGAGTTTTCAGGAGATTTACCCAGTGGGAAAACTAAATACGCAGATTGGAATCCCAGGAAGAGCAGAGTCACACTCTGATGTGTGGGAGTTCCATACATATGTACATAATATGCAAATTATCCATCCAGAATGGCTTTTCCTACTTTCTTCCCAACATTCCTACTGTGCAGGGGAAAAGCGTTTTTTGGAAACCCTATGTCAGGGAATCCATTCTTCATCAGGAAAAAAAACAGAAGAAAAAAACAAAAAAGACACCCAAATCCCCCAGGAGAGACAGTCCAAGAAGGCTGTATTTCTAAATTGGGCATACAAAAGACCCTGATTTCCCTAAGTATTAGGAGTGGTATTTCCCCTGGCTCATGCTAAATAAACTTTGTGTGTGAATGAAGCAGATCCAATAGCTTTGCCTCTTAAAAATAATTTAAAAAATTACACCCATCTTCCTTCAGGTTTGCTGCTCAGATCATTCTCACTGCCAGTACATTCCTTTTCACTTCTCTTTTGAAGCTAACAGATCTAAAGGGACTATCTGGTTTTTCCTTCTCATCTCTTAAAAACAAGGCAGAAGATCAGAGAAGATGCAAAGGGAGATATCTTACAGGACTTTGTGGTTTTCATGCAAATGATCTTCTCTTCCTTTCTTATGGGCAGAAAAAATATAAACATTTCTTACTTGGCTGCTGCTACTCATCTTAAATTTTCACTAAGTTGTTATAATTGGGGGGGGGCTATAAAGCAGATTGCATTACTGTTGAAACAATGGGAAAACTCACAATTATTTCAACAGGAAAACAACAGATCCTATCATATTTTCTTTTTAATGGTTATTCTGTGAATAAAGCATTTGTTTGCAAGCATTTTTTCTAAAGAAATTACACAATCCAAACACTGATCACAATAGGATCATTCATGTATAGCAAATGCAACATTTGGACACAGAAAGTTCTCTATCGTGATTCCTTTACCATTGGTACATAGAATAGAATTGATGGCTTACTTAACTGGAAAAAAGCAATCAAATGAAAAAAAAAATAAAATTAATACAATAGAACATAAATTGCATCAGACCTAGAAATAGTTTCCACCCTGCTGAAAGATTATTAGGATTAGTAATCTTCATTCCAGGCAACCACAGCCTAGGACACTGCACTATGCACTATGCTGCATTTTCTTTTATTACAGTCTTTCCAGTACAAATCATTTTAATCTTGGCTATAATAAATCACCAGTTAGACTCTCAGCTTATACCCTCTTTTCACCTGTGAAGTTTTGTTCATCTTTGTTGGAGCTCAGAGCAGTTTCTCCCATAAAATTGCTCTCTGTGTGAATCTTTCTTGATGCAGAAGGTTTCTGCCAACTGTCATTACAGGATCAGAGGTTCAAATAGAGGAGCACTTAAAGCAGGGGAAGGTCATCTTTGGAAATTAAATTGGAATAAAATTTTGCAGAAGTGAAGGTGGCTATTCACCCTGCGCCACTGCAACAACAGCAGACCCACATTTACCTCACATGCTCATGTGAGAGTGGTTGGGCCACAAGGATTTATCATCAGCTTCCACCTCCTGTAAGAGCAGAAATTCCACTCACAGGAGCAGGGGCTTTGTTCCCCTCTGGAGAGGCAGGACCCAGCCAGGGAGGGCATCACTGAGGAGCACACCCAGACCTGAGGCTGCCTCAGTGACACGAAGCCCAGAGGAACATCTGACCCTTCCTTCCCTGAAGAGGGAACAAATTCTATCTCCAGTCATGCCCAGCACTACCATGACCCTCAAAAACAAGGGAACATAACCAGAGGGACTTCCAAAATTGACCAAAGAGGTTATTATTTCTTCCATTTTAGATTTAGTTATTTAGGAAATAAAATTAAATGCAAAACCAGCTGAATACTTTGAAAATTCATCACGATTCACATCACATTTCCTTTTCAGAAGCAAGAACTGATATTTGGAATTTTAACTGTGTATTTCAAAGAAACAGTAAATAGCAGCTTTTTAATTCATCAGAAGCCCAGAGGAAAGGGAACTTTCCATACAAATGTGCTGTACTTGGGAGAACAACTCTTGCTGTTGCTATAATGAAAGTATAAATACAGCATAGCAGGAATTCATAGTAATTTGCTTCTATGAGCAAGTTTGACATGGCACAGGCAAATAAATTCAGATTGTACCGCTACACAGAAGTGAGACATTCTCTGAGCTACTGCACTGGCATTTTGCCTTTCCTCCATCATTCATTGCATCAGACCTTTGTCTGAATTTCTCTCTAAACCTTTGTCTTGTCCTGTCAGAAGGCCCACGCTCCAGGGTTATATCTTATCAGTTAATTAACTTTTAGAATGGAAACGCAGCAAAAATGACTATATAAACTTTTGCTCATATATATCAAAGCCAGTGTCAACCAGTGTGGTTCCTGTGTACCTAATCCAGGAGACTTATAATAAAATCTCATCTTCCATTTACAGCCTGAGGCAATAGTAGGTCTTGCAGAGAGAAATGCAAAGTGATGAGGTTTAGTAGAGCAATAACGTTGCTCAACAGTTTAAATATTGGTCTAGCTACTGAACTTTATGCCAGGAGGTTCTGGCATTACATTATTAAATGCCAATATTTCATCCACGGTCCTCACCTACTCAGAATAATGCATAATTCATTTCAGAAAAAAAAAAATCTTGCCATTTAAGACACTTTTTCTTTCCCCCACCACCCCCCATAAAAACCCCCTGAATGTAACACTAGTTTTCAAAAGATCAAGGCAGTACTAATGGGGAAGTATGGAGATTGTGTTTGTGTATATAATATATAGGTTCTTCACTGCAAATTAATGAACAATTTAGCAACAACATACTGGAAGAAAAGTAAACCACTGCCTTCATTCAGGCCTGTAAGGTTGGTGCCAACAAGGAATAAGAGAAAAATTGATTAAGCTGGAAAGTTTGAATCAACAAATAAGGAAGAGGAAGATCCTCAGAGGCAACTTTGATTTTTATTTTACTGACTCTTCTCCTCACATCAGCAGCTCTCACTGCTATATACCAAAAAAAAAAAGGGGGGGATAAGAATTGAACAAGGGCCAGTTTTTGAAAACAATTTTGCCCACAGTTCAAAATTTCAGTGAAAAACCCAGCAGTGGAAAGGATGAAACACAGAAAAAGAATAAAGAATCTGAATAGGAACTGGAGCCTGACAGGCTGGGACCATCCAGCAGTCCCTTGTTCAAATCCAAGCCCACCTCTTGCACCCAGAGAGGATCACACCCTCGAGCTCCTGACTCCTGTCCTTCCAGAAAAATTGTGTGATATTGCATCAAGATATATAGATACACATCTTATTATTTACTGCCATTCTTGATTTTTTTAAAATTTACTTTTTAAGGGCATTTTGAAATAGGTTTATTAAGATGCTTTCTAAAAAAAGTTTCACCAAGACCAGTTTTTGAAAGTCAAGAAAACATATCATTTTGTTTCAGTAAAATGCAAGAGAACACACTGCAAGATTACCATATCAGTACTTTTGATTTACTCACCTTTTCAACATGAAGACAGGCAATTCCCATATATAACTTTATTCCACAGCTGTGACCTTGACTTCTACCAAAAGTTCAGTTGTATGGGTATTAGTTTTGAGGCAAGATGAAGGAAGAAAGGAGTTCTCCCAGATAAGATAATAAACTGTCAGCTACAGCTTATGAAATACAACTGCTTCAAATAGATGATCTGATTTAATATATGTTGACTGTCAATTCAAAAATTACGACTCAGTCATTACGTAGCATGGTGACTGCAGAGCCTGAATTACTTGCTTGTCTCATAAAGCATTAGGTGTGTGAACCAAAGACATCCTCACAGGCTTCCATGTAAGGTTCCAAATAAAAGAATAATCATCAATTAAATTAAATACCATATATTGAATGTGTAGAGTTAACATATACAAATTTGGACTTTGTCTAAAGGTAAAGAAAAGGTATCAAAGTACTGTTGGCAGAGTTACTGATAACATCAAGATGAAAAAAAAGGTCTTCTCTAGTTGTTGAAAATCATAAAGGAATGCATAGAATGGCTATTTTAACTATTAACCCACTGTCCTAGGTACTCTTACAACAGTAAAAATACAGTGAAATTTTAAAAAAAAACCCACCCCAAACCCCATTATCTCCTGGGAGTGATGAGAACTATGCACTTGTATAAACTACATACACAGGATGTACTATTTTTCTCTACTCAACTTGGTAAATGCAATTTTTCCTAATAAAGGAAAAAAATGAGCTACCAACATTGATGTGTCTCCCAATAAATGAGAAGTCTTGATGAAACTCCCATGTCTTCCAATACAGTAAAAAGAAAAAAAAAAACCTGAGATTCATATGGTGCTTTGAACAGATTCTTGTATCTTACCTTGTCCCATATAACAACAGCTTGTTTCACATTGTTACATAAAATTATTCTAAAAAACATAAGTGTTCACTGGAAGTAAGGACATGGGTTACATCGAAGTTAAAAGATGTAAGATTGGTTCTCTCATAGCAAAAGCATGAGCAAAGATTGTGAAGAAATGAGGAAATGTTTAACTCTCTAATGTTTCAAATGCTTATCTACCTTTCTATTGAATATGTTTAAAATGCAGTTTAATACACTTTCCATTGCAGCTACAGTGTGAGTCTTCAGCAACAACCTCAAACAAACACATTATATAGAATCACCTCCCAAAATCAAATTATTCTTTATCAACCAAAAATCTGCTGCACCTACAAAAACACTGAATAAACAGCAAACAGTCACCTGCTACCAGTATTAAACAACTCTTCTCAGAGTAACTTACATGAGGAAATAAAAAGGTGGGAGCTGATTTTTGTGCCCCACAGGCTGCCTAATGTACCCACACTGTGAAATGCAGAGGCAGTGCCAGGTGAGACACCTAAATCCCTCTCCCAAACTGTGATGGCTCCTCCATCATCTTCACATCACAGTTCATCTCAGGTAACTAAGATGTCACAATATGAACATATTTAATTAAAAACAGATTGAAAATTTTTACATATTTTATGACATTATCATGTATGTTGGGGTGAAACCCTGTTGCAGCCAATATTTAACAGGTGAATTCACGTGACTGGAATAGTAACGTAAGGGGGTACAGCACTTCTGTAAGGGCATGTAAATGATGGTGAAAAGTATTTTACACCTTATTTTACATCTTTTCCATCTTCAAAACAGTTTCTAGAGAATGACTGGTAAAATTTGGTGTGTCAGGGTGGAGACAGTAAATTCCACTCAGCATAGAGTGTAAGCCATGAGCAGGAACCAGCTGGGATGGGCAGGTAGACAAACACATTCATATAAACATATTTGCATTAAAACTTAGTAAGGCATGGTGGAAAGCTGGGCTGGCAGGGAAAACTGAAGAAAGGTGTAGCTTAGACAAAAAGTAGAAAAGCCAAAGTGAAAGCTCTTCTCTGAGGGAATGGGCACAACCACAATGGGGATAATCTGGAATATGAGAGATCAGCTGAGCTCAGTCAAAAGTTATTCACTGCCCTTGGAACTACAACAACAACAAAAAAGGTGAAAATCAGGTCACGTTCCTGTGGATTAGCAGAAGGCTGCAGCACAAACATGCAAAATCAGAATTAGCAATGGGCATTAAAGATAACAAAGGATCCTCCTGCAAATGTTCTGGAAAAAGCCATACACCCTCCACTGTGCCACCCACCCCCTGGAAACCTGGCCCAGGCTCTCAACACCCTTCCCAGGCCAGGACAGCTGCACTCCTGGGAGTGGATTTCCTTACAGGGAAAGGGCTTTCAAGGATAAACCAGCTATAAGTGTCTGCTCTAATGAATCCTAGCTCCAGCAAACTCAGAGGAACCGATCTCAACGTGTCAGAGGTGAACATCAGCTTATTTTTGATTTGCACAAAAACATTTGGGACAGCTATACCAAAAAAAAAGAAAAAATTAAATACATCAACCTTCTCTCTGTACTAGATTGATGGACACAGTGAAACATAAACAACAATGGCCTTATTTTAGAATAGTTTGTTTCCTTGAGGACAAAAATCCTAAAAATGCTCAGCACCATGAATCCCAAATGACATCCTTAGTAATTAAATTATATTGCACCAAAAAGCACATGCCTTCAGGAGTTTGATTCAGATGTGCACACTCTAACCAGGAGTAACTGGGTATGCAAAGATTGGGTGGAGTTGACATAAAAACACATAGAATGCTTAGCACTAAAGAAAACCTCTGAAATGGAATACAGCCTTTTGCTTTATGATAATCTCTGACTATTCACCACTGTTTTATTACTGAATTTTGTTATTGTATCTGAATACGATTTGATTTTATGAGATCTTAAATATTACCTTTATAAACATTTCATGGGATGTTGACTCTCTATCTGCAAATTGCTTATTTGCTTATTGTATCTGTTCATTGATGCCACTGCAATAGCTTATTTTTGCATTAGCTTCTTTGTTGAGTCTAGTTTATCTTCTGAGCAAACCCTGAGATGAAATTTTTAATAAGAAATCCTAAAAAAAAAAAAGATATAACGGTAACTGGTAAAGACATTTTCCCTTATGGTGTTCTGTTTGCAGCATAATTCAATCAGTGTGTTTATGCCAGTTAACTGAGATTTCAAGAAAGTACTTTGTTTATCATTTAATCAATATGATTTGAGCAACCCAGAAAGATTTTTTAATAGTAAGCTAAATTCTGTTCACTCCTCCTGCAACTTTACCCAAGTTTCAGACTTCTGCTCAATACTCTCCACACATCATTTCTTTTGCTTCTGCCATTCTGACTGTGCAAACTCAACAGCAATAAAAACCTGTGGCTGAATTCCATCTACAGAACACATTAACTCGTTTGCAAGTAATGGAAGATGACAATGACTGCACTGGGAGAAAATACAACAGGATCATTGGGCTCCCCTCATCAACCTATTTGACAGCTGTACTCGTGTACCCATCGCTTATTCCACTGCAAGCCTGAACATTTACATTCCACAAAGCATATAATCAAATTTTATTCAAATACAGCCCAAGAACTAAGTGTATTTAACTTCTGGAAACACATTAGGTGATTATTTCATTCATAGTAAAAATGTAATACTTGCAAAACCACAGAACCATCTGCAAATTGCTAATATGTTTCATTATTATTAAGTCTGCCCCTTGGAAACTCCAGCAATTAGGGTCAAATGAAACTCCATAATCCTTCTACATTTCTTTCATGGTTGCCTCCAGTATTTACAGTTACCTGTGAAATTCATCTAACAAGGAAAGGCATCTTTGAAAGGCTTCAGATAAGACAATTTGAGCAGACACATTTTGTCTTGTTTCTCATCAAAGTATTTAAAATTACAAAGTTTATGCTTTCATATTGGATTTGCAGAGTATTAACATTTAAATAAGCTTTAAAAAAGGGCCAGATATATAATCTAAACCCAAAAATTAATAAAAAAACAGCCATCTTCCTAAAAACACTACAATTAATCATTGTGATGAACAGAGAGGAAGCAATCCATCTAACCATGCCATAGAGCTGATGTAGCTCTTCTTTTCACACATCACACAAGTTAATTATAATGAGCAGATGTGCTTAGATTACAGGAAAATTTGTACTCCATGAAACCAGGAACTGAAGGTATATATTTATCTATGAAGCACAAATTTGTCCCTGTGTGTTTGGAGGTTTGCTCACATGCAACTACATCGGCAACGTGGCTTGCACAAAACCCATCCAATCTCACAGGATTGAGTTCAGCACTGCTTTTTGTGTGCTCCCCTAAGTAAACCTTGCAAAAAGGTTCTGAAAAAGCACCTACTGGTGAAAGCAACTCGTCACCAACAGGGCAGTTCTGATCTGTCCTAATGCCTTGTGAAGGCTGACCTAGAACAGGGACTAGACAGAGCTAAAGAATAAAGTAGGGGTTTATTAGAAGGCCTCAATGGATCCACCTTGGGCAGCACAAGAGCCCAGCCAGGGCTGCACCCAAGATGAACCAAAATGGTCACAAAATGGATGACCGCTGACAGGGTCTTACACTTTTATAAGTTCGGCTCCATTTGCATATTGGAGTTAATTGTCCCATTACAGCTTTAGCCTATGAAGTTGCATCCTTCTTGTTTTTCTCTCTTCAGTCCATGCTCTTGGGTTTGAAATTTGGATCATTTGTCCTTGGTCCCCAGCTAGAGAAGGAATTGTTTCGTCTCCCTTCTCTGCGAAGAGAGCTCACTATCCCATAATCTGAAGCTCAGAAGTACACACTAAAGCAGCACAGAATCTGAAAAACATAAAAGCTAAAACCTGAGGCATCGGTCCCACAAATTCTCCACCGTGCCCTGAGCAGGGAATGTCTGTGACCACATCCCGTGTTCTGGGGTTAAAATGCAACAGAAGAGATAATCACCCAAATGCCCTCAAGAGTTCATGTCTGCAGTAGCTGCTCACTTCTGCAGGCCTATTTATGCTTGATTTTCTCAAATGCTGTTAAGTGCCTATTATGAAGCTGCCCTCCAGGAGCACAAGGAATAAATAAGTGGCTGCAAAGGCCCATGGTCAGCGAGGGCAGTGGCTGGGGAAGGGGGAAGGCCACGTGTCCCAGCCGCGGCTGGAGCGCTGCCTGGCACGTCCCGCATCCCCCGAGGCTGCGCTGATCTCCTTCACCCTGAATTAAACACAGGCTGAAGTAGATGGCCTTGGACAAGCCTATCACATTTTAATAGCTTGGTAAGATCCTCTCATACTGCATATCTCAAATTCAGGCACTTCCTCTGCATACACAAAGACCGGGATAAAAACTTAGATACAGAAAGTTGATATCTAAAAGACTGTAGGAAAGATATAACTTCAATTACCTTGGGGCACATCAAAGAAAACAAATATATGATTGCAGGGCTGACACTCCAGTGAACTGTCAAAAAGAAACAATAGTACTGACCTGAATTGATCACAAAAGCAGCAAAAAGTAACATTTGCTACAAGGCTTCACATCCAAGATCCAAGTTTAACACTACAAAATACTCTGCTTCAGGAGAACTCTATCAAATACCAGAATATATTATTGAAAACCTTCCTTATTTCACAAAGCCAATATAAGCAATCCTTTAATAAATGATGCAAGCACCTGGTAAAACCAGCAGCTGCCAGCAAAAAAAAATTGATTTTAGAAAAATCTTTGTTAGAAGGTGACATATTTTTCATTACTATCTATTGCCATCAAGGTATAGAGATGGCTTTTTCTTCTGTAGTAATTTTATTCCAGGGGAATTCCAATTTTTTGGATGAAGTTTCACTTGATTTATTAAAAATAAAGAAAATGGAATCTTCTCCTGAGTCTCTTCAGAACCAAATGGATGACTACAAGAGAAGTGGAGAAGGGTTGTTTCCAACAGGAAAAATGTTTGGAAGTATTACTACTGCAATCATCAGACTCGGTTTAGAAAGTGCTAAACACACCACTCAGAATTTTTAATATTTCTGAATATATTTAGAAACTGTGCCAGCAGAAAGGAGCACCACTGGACACCCAAAGCAAATGTAATATCGACCAGTTCACAGACACCTGCTGTATTCTCACAAGTGCAAGCACTTCATAAGCATCCCTGTCACTTCCAGTTACTATTCTGTCACTTTAGTGCACCTGTTTGAAAGACAGATGCTGGGAATTTTGAAAGACAGTTTGATTCAAGGTTATTCATTTATTCTGAAATTGAAAACTCATGTCTAAAACCTCTACTGCAGACATAAAGCAATTGGAGTAACATTAATATACAAATTCAGAGTCAACAAACATGACATCAGGATTCCTTTTACACCTTTGTGGCATGACACTTCAAAAAATCTTGTGCTTGAAGATTTATGGTAAGTCATTGATGAGCTCTGCCATTTAGGATGCTAACATTCACAGTGAGTATTAGCTCTTAATTATTGAAAGAAACTTTACTCAATAATTTCCATTAAGAAGTGCTTTCTAAGTAATGCAGAAAAAGGGAAAATGCAAACTGAAACTTCTATCGCGTTCCTCTGAAGGAAATTCCCCAGACAGGTCAAACCTCGGGAGTCTGACAATGAACAATATATGCTATAAATCAAACTCTGCATTCCTTTCAACATCCCTATTTTCCTTTCGCCAACAGTTGGGTTTGTTTGTTGATTTGTTTTTCTGTTTCCTGGTTTGGGTTTTTGTTCAGGGCTTTTTGGAGGGGAGGTTGTTTACTTGTTTGGGTTTGTTGTTTTGTTTTGTTTTTTTCCCAGGAGGTAAGAGGGGGAAGTCAAAACAATTGACAGAGTCCTTGAATGTTTCATTGATTTAAACAGGATCAACATTTCAACCCAGTATTGCCTATATCTCAAATTAAACCCCTTTGGTTCTACCATACTGTAAGAATAAACAACTGGTCTTCATTCCTCCAATTAATGGCTCTGGAATGTCTCAGAAGCTGATAATCCACTTGACTGAGACCATAATGGACAAGAAGGAGGTTATTTGGCTAAAAACTGTGAAAATAACATCTCTAGTGTTTTCCTGACAACTAATAGTATAAAAGCTTTTAAATAAAATTGCTTATTTTTGGTAATGCTTCAAGCTTTTCTATTTAAAATGTCTATTTGAAAAAAAATTCTCCTTAAGGCCATTTTCAAGAGAACCTGGATCTTAACCTGCTCAGTTCAGATGAATTTTTAACAATTTCCCTATGAACCACAGTGGCTTTGGCATGAATTGACTTTGGAGTTGTAAACAGCACAACTGTGACATACAGGAAATTAAAATTTTATAAAAGCAAAAGTAGATCAAAATCAGTACTGAATGAGCCTGCCTTCACATGGAGAGGTGAACAAGAGGGATGTGAAAGTGTTACATAAAATAGCAAACAAAAAGGGAGACCAACCAGGACACAAATGCCTCAAAAACAAAGGATGATTCAATTAAATTGAAAATCATCAAGAAATTAGAATAGTTTGCTCACTGCAGGGCTACCCCATTGAACTGAGGTATGCCAGACACACAGAGAGGCCAAAAACCAGCAACTAAAATGAGTTCACTTAAAATATTAAGGATTAGAAACCTTCATGTTTCAGGCTCTAAGTGAAGAAAACAGAGTTTTAGGATGAAATGGCTCCTGTATTTCTGATAAAGAGCACACAGAAGACTGTGTCAACAGGTCTGCTTACAACCCATGGCCACAGAAGAGATTGCTGTTCTAGTCTGTAACATCCTCTGCACAAACCATGACACGTCACCACGCGGGGTCGCAGAATACAAATTTCTCAGGATTTGCGTGCCAAGTCTGAATCAACTGCTCATAACCAGGATTTTAAATCACTGGAAGCTAGTGGTAAAAACAAGTCATAATTGAGAGGGCCTGTCTCCAGTTTGAGGGAGAGATTGCTCTTCATTATGTCTCTCATTATGCCTTTCATCCTCCTGAGTAAGTCTCGGCACAGTTTGGATCTCCTTGGACCTCTTTCATCTACTATACTCTGTTTAATGACAATCCATCATTTAAAAAAGGACCCCAAAAACGACTTTTGCCAACGATAGTTGCTTAGATCATACAGACTCCACACTAGATAAAAGAAATCTCGGGAGGACCAAAGAGAGCTGAACTTAATCAGAGGGATGAAAGACAAAATGAAAATCTATCTACCCTTACATTTAAAAAAGGAGTTTCCTTCATATAAGACGATCTCCGCTCTCCCCCTCTGTGCCTGTTAAATATGGTGTGAGCACTGTCAGATCCTGTGGGACTTCTATGACTGAGATGCTCCAGCAATTCCTGTAAATTGTACACATTTGTATGGTGCTGTCTGAGGTGACCGGGCCACTTCCTATTGATCTAAAACCTTTTTTCCCCTCTTCTTGCCTCCTTCCTCCTAATCAAGGCAGAAATACACAGCCTGGCAAGCTTTGATGTCCCTCTGCTTTACTTCTCATTATTTTGATCTTTTAACAATCCCTCTATTGGTACATGCCCTTAGCGTACATTTTCAGGGTTCGTGCCTTCTGGCTTCAAAAGACTATTCTACTTGATTAAGGCTTTTTATTCCTTTCTCCCAGAAAACAAATGCTCTGTGTAGAACTAACAGGCTGATATTTGTTTTGTTTTTCAGATATATAGTTAAGCTAGAGAGGCTGCTCATTCCCTTCTGCAGAGTGGAATATACTGTCCTGGTTTTGAAGGAAATCAAATACATGTAATTTATCTGATGCAGTCTTCATCATCTTTATTTTACGGAAAGTCTACAGATCATTGAGTTGCCTTTGGATAAAATGCTGCACTGTAGATTGCTGTCAGGACAAATTCTCTAAGAGTCTCCTCAATTTTTATGTTGCTGGCATAAGGCTACAGTGACAGAAATGACTCAGAGTCTCTCCTGCTATTAGTTCACATCTATAAAGTAATGTCTTGCCAATTCTTCCCTTGCCTATGAAATACCTGAGGTGGAAGCTGGGCAGACCCAGGCTGAAATACAGTTTTAAGTGTCCTCTGATGCCTGCTGACATCCCCCATTAAAAACAGGAGGGCAGTCCACCATCACTCTTCTGTGAATAACCTGTCACTGGCAAACCAGTATCAATCTTTCTTCCCCTTGTCCTATCAACTCACACCCAAAGAAAGAAAAATTGATCTAGGGGAACATATTACCTGCAAGATCAGTGGGATGTAATACAATATGAGGACAAATTTCCATGTCCCACTGCAGTGCCCAGCTGCAGATTCCAGCCATGCACATTAGCATAGACACCTCTGCCACAGCACCAGGTTTTAAGAAATTGGCTCAGGATTATTTCTATGAAAACAGGTGATTTTATTTCTCATAAATTAAACTACAGGAATACCAAAGGCAGCCAAAATGCTCAGAGAGATTGGTCCACCATACCTCACATAGCCTCATCTGTACCCTCACCTCCCCTCCCCTCCTGCTCCCAGCCATTCTAATGCTACAAAACTGAAATTAACCCCATGGAAAATCTCTCTGGGAAAGGATACCTTCCTCTTTCACTGGTGCAGGGAAGGCTAAGAATGCATACATATATCCATGCATGATATTATTATGGCATTTTTGTCTCCTCCTCACTTTTTCCTTGTTTCCCCCTTTGTGAAACACTGACACACATTTCTGCATGAAGCAAATCTGTTATCAAATCTACAGTTAAAAACAGATCAAAGCTTATATGTAAACTGACAGAAATCTGACACAAGCAATCTGGACTCATATAATCCCACATCCATACTGCAGTGATCATTCTCTCCATCTCCTGTGTGCAGATATACACAGTTCACTGAGAATGAAGATTAGTTTCAAATGCAAAACCAAGGGTAAAGTTTCATTAAGCTCAAGAGATTTTAATTTGTTCAGTGCTATTCACCAGAGGTAGACTCCTAAATACTTAATTTCTTTCTGTTAATGAAATTTGGATATTTAAAAAAAAAAGGTTTCTAATCTATTCTGAATCTATTGGCAAACCAGGAATTGGAATTACTCAAGAGAAAGTTCTGGTGTTTTTACCTGACCTCAATTGTTTGTCATTACTTCTAGTGGCAGAAGGTGTTATGGAACAAAAATAAAAGGGAAGATTGCCTGTAAAATAGATTCTGTTTTATGAAACAGAAGAATAAATTTCAGGAACTTGGAGATGCGAAGGAAAATGTAAGCAAAGCATAATTTTATGATGGGTGTTCTTTCACAACAGAATAATACCAGATTAAAAGTCTGAATTCCAGACTTTCCTCGACAGTACTGCTGCCCACCTTTCTTCAGTGCAAGTTCTGCATTTTACATTTTTTTCTTTAATGAAAATTTCACTTTTCTGATTTCAGAGCATGCTCAAATTTATCCAACATATATTTCTGGTCTGCCCCTCAAAGTACTCACAACTTGCAGTTACCCAGATGTGTTACAGATGTGCTCCCTAGTTCATCATTCACACTGTTACTGACAGCACTGATGGCAGTCCAGGGTGCACATGCCCCATGGGAAGCTGTCAGGATCTGATCAGAAGCCATCTGAAACAGCCTTCCTGACTGACAGCAAATAGCTGATAAAAGAGCTTGGATTGGTATTTTTTCAACAAGTTGCACAACCACCTCGCCCTGCATTTCTCTAGGTCATACTTTGGTACTGCACATGGGAGGGTTTCACTTGGGACTGGACTTAATGTCTTCCTGAAGGTAAGGAATACTATTTGTGCTGCTTTTCACTTACCTTATTGCCTGACCTCCAGCCCACTGCCTTGTCAAGGAAAGAAATCAAATTATCAAAAAACAAGAACAGTGAATCAATTCTGGTCTGGCTGTTTCTTACCCTCCTGGTACTCTCCATGTGTTTTTTTAAGCTAAAAATTGCATTATCAGCAAGAAGAGGAAAACAATGCAACACATCTTTGTGAATTTGCAATATGATGTAAAGGAATTATATCTCTAAAGTGTTGGTGAAGCCCTGGGCAGGCATGGCTGATAAACAGATCAAGGTTCTTCATTCTGGAAAGGCAATCTCCTTCCTGAGCCTCAGTGTCATCCTAGACAAACTCTGCCTCACGTTCTTTTCAAATGTATCACAAACAAGACTCAGCTCCTGACTGGCAATTATTTTTGCCCTCAATTATTTGCTCCCAATGCCACCAGCTGCCAGGCAGTTGTCTTCCAGACCAGGACTCTGGCTGGGACCACTCAAGTTCAGCTCTGTTTGCGTCCCTCTAACCCCTGTTACACCCTAGACCAGAACCACCAGGAAAACAGTGACCAACAAATGAACACCCAGCATCCCTCAGAATAAGGCTCAAGGTGCCATTGTCCTACCTGCCCGACCTGCTCCCTAATACTGGAGGGAGCTGCTGATGACAGGTAAGCTGCTGTCAGCTGGACAGATTGACACAGGACTGCACCAAGTGCCCTGCTCAAAAAACATCACCAGTGAACTGAAGCAGTTGAGTCTCTGCCACGTTTACTGTCATAATTGCATTCCTTGTAAACTTCAGGTTACCCATTGCCTTCAGCCTGTAAATTGTCACAAGATTCTAATATGTACCTCCTGAAATTGGTAATTCTGTGCAAAAGCATTCTGCAACTCAAATCACATTTAGCTAATCAGCAGTTATATTAACTATCTACAAAACAGAAAATAAGAACTGTTGGGTGACTTATCTTATGAGCAAAAAAAAAAAAATAGTAACACTGATGCTTTTTTGATGGCACATCTCATTATAAAGAGGTTACCATAAAATAATTGCAGGAGAAACAACAAGGGTATATATAGCCATTATACTGAGTTATTGGTGGATAACACATGAGATAATACAGCTAAAGGATGCCTGTTTGAAATATTTCTGTAGATACAATCTTAACAGGCTATATCTGAACTCATCCTTTCATCTTGCTTAATATGATGCATTAACTTGGTCATTATTAGACTTGTGATCACAGTACTGCCTATGATTTATATAAGACTTCACTGGAACTATCACTGTATTTCGACACACTCAGGAAACTTAGATAGCAGATTGTTACCATTTTTTTCTTATGATGATAAGCTCTTGGTCTGAATCAGCCTAAAACCAGTCTTGTCTGCAATGTCCCTACAGCTATCAGAAAGCTCCAGAGCAAGAGCCAGAAACCTGCAATGAAGGAGACAGGAATCTTAAATTGCCCAAGTCTGGTGCTGCCTGCATCCCACGTTTTCACTGTCAATCCATACATCAACTTTTCAACTGTAACAGATTATATTTAACACTAACCATCTTAGCAAAATCCATGTGGTGTAAATTCACAAGCCAGCTAAAGCAGGAAAGGAAATACATCCTGTGTGGTCTGACAGTAGAGTAACCAAAAGAAATACACCCCAGAGATGCTCAATGGGGCTGTCCAGGATTGATCCACCCCGTGACCTCTGGTGAGACAGGGAGAGTTCTGTTCTCCAAAGCTAAGGAATAGCTTCTTATTGATGCATTGGTGAGTGTGCATTGTTGTTTTCCTGTACATAAATCAATAAACTATCTCTAAAAATATTTCCTGCTCTGTGTCACAGCATTTCTGTATTCTTGAGATGGGGAGCTACAGCTCTGAGAAGGACTTACTGTCTCATTAACAGGGGGAAATATGGTCAAACACTCCAAATGAATCAAAGCAAAGTGGAAGGAGCAGGAGAAATAAGACATGGCATTTTCCATTGCTGCAGCTTCTCCCTGCTTTTGGAAAGTAACTCATTTTTTCATAATCATGTTGTCAGTGTATTTCCAGGACCAGTTTTTAAAGCAGAGTCTCATTAGACCCATCTGGTCTTTAATACGTGTCTGCTTACATCACCAATGGTGTTTGAAGCAACCTTCAAAGACTTGCTTAAAACAGGCTTTCCATCCTCTAATTAAACCTAAACAATCCCTCGTAATGAGCAACACATTTTTTCCCAAAAACTGTGTGTCTCCCAGGTAGCTCTTCATGTCAGCACTGAAAGGAGAGGTCATCCCTAAAGAATCCTCCATCGCAAATATCTAAAACAAGGGAAGTCACCAAACAGCACCTGAAGAAGCAGCAATTCTCATGAAACCATGGAATGGTCTGGATTGGAAACCATCCAGCTCATCTCATTCCACCCCTGCCATGGGCAAGGACACCTTCCACTACCCCAGGTCGCTCCAAGCCCCATCCAAACTAGCCCTGAACATTTCAGAGATGAGAGCATCCACAACTTCTCTGGGGCATCCTGTGCCAGGGCCTAACCACTCTCAAAGAGTTTCTTCCAACTCTACTTTTTATCAGTTTAAAACCATTCCCCCTTGCCCTATCACTCCACGCCCTCCCCAGCTCCCTTGAAGCCCCTTCAGGGCACTGTAAGGGGCTCCAACACCTCCCTGGAGCCTTCTCTTCTCCAGGCTGAACAACCCCAGCTCTCAGCCTGCCTTCATAGCAGAGGTTCTCCAGTCTTCTGAGCATCTCTGCGATTTCCCCTGGACCTGCTCCAACAGGTTCACATCCTTCTCATGTCAAGGACTCCAGAGCTGAATGCAGAGCTCCAAGTGGGGTCTCAGAGTGGGGCAGAGGGGTAGAATCCCCTCTCTCATCTGCTACACACACTGCTTTGGATGCAGCCCAGGACAAGGCTGGGTGTTCTGGGCTTCAGGTGCACATTGCCATCTCTGAGCTTCTCATCAACCAACACTCCCAAGTCCTTCTTCCCCAGGCTGCTCTCAATCCATGCTTCACCCAGCCTGCATTTCTGCTTGGGATTGCCCTCATCCCCATGCAGGACCTTTTCTCACAATCTTGACACCTCCTAGTAAATTAGTCCCTGGTGGAGGCAAATGACAGCTGTACAGCAACACAAAAGCTTGCAGAGATCCTCATTTACTGATAGTAATGTTGTCTTATGTAACTGTCAAGCAACATCCTCACCCTGTTTTATTTGAGTGCCCTGTCTTGGGGGCTTTTTGCCAATCATGCCTCAACTAAGTTTAAATAACAACTATATTTATTAGTTCTAAAGGCTACCTTTCTCTTTCCTATGGCACTGCTTGCTGAATAAGTTAGTCCATCGAAGCTGACATAAAAAATGAAAGGCTATTGTAATTAGTGTAGTATCTTTCCAAGATAAAACCATAAAAAACTGCAGCTCCAGACAGCTGTCATCTCCTTGGCTATTCTGCTTATTATTCACAGACAAACTCTGATATCTTCTGCATATTATGCAGTACGTTTACATGCAATTTCAGTGAAAAAGCTCATGGAACAGGATCTCTAACTATCTATCTCAGAATCTAGCCAAGAGAAAGAACAGAGCTTGAAAGTAATTTCAAACCTCATTTTCCATCAGTACAGTCATTGTCCTAAATAGGTACACATAAACACATACTTTTTTTTCTTTAGAAATAATTTATATTAATTCAATGTTCTTATATAATTGGCTAGATATGAGAGTCACTGAAAACTAAAATCCTCTTTTTTATACGACAGGGCATGGAGAGAAAAAAAAATCTAAGGAACAGTGAGACTGATTATCTTCAGAAGTAAAAGGGTAATTGCTGTCACACAGCAAAAAAGGAACCAGCCAAATTCATATGAATACTCTTTGGAGAAGAAGCACTTACTGGCTTGTTGCTAAAGATGCTGTACTTTATGTAATGCAATTACTGTGTGGAGTGGTGGTGATACCTCAAATGCAAGCTCATTCATAGGATGCCTGAATATTGCAGGAAGGCAGCAACTATCTCTTACACCTGGGATTCTTCCAGTGATGGCCCAGATTCCCCTGAAAACACCCACAGACTCACAGTATCATACAAGGTAATTTAGGACAGAAGGAGCCTCTGAGGATCCAGTGCCTGCACCAAGCAGGGTCAATCTCCAAGTTGGAAAAGGCTGCTAAAGAACTTTTTCTGTTGAGTGTTCAGTATCTCCAAGCTATCTACAGTCTCTCTGTAGTTTCTCTCACTCCAGCCTGTGTCTTCTGTAAATTCACTGTGCGTCTCTGGGAAGCGTGGCTCCATCTCATATGTGAACTCCACTCTAGACAGTCTTCCAGGCTGAATAAATCCAAATCCCCAGCCTCACCTCACATGGTAATTCAAAAATTGTCCAAAACCCCCTTCCAGTGAAGAATGACAGGATCAGAGGTCCTCCAGTGTTGAGGTTTACAAGCTGAAGAGTCCCTGCAAGGCATGTAAGCAAACACCTCCCCTGCCTAAGGGGCTGCTCCCTGCCAACACAGAGCACCTCTGCACACTCCTGAGGAGTTCAAGTACCAGCAAGGAGAGGTATTAACAAAACCTTTATGAAAGTTTCCCTTACTAAACACTTCTACAGACAAGATACAGAACGGCTGAAAACCCAGCAGCTTCTTTTCCAGACACAGTATGGTCAGAGTTAGCAGCTGGGTTTCAGCTGCCTTCTCTGTGGAGATCACTCCTCCTGTTCATACAAAATATCTTTAAAAATCTTCCTTCCATGGGTTTCATCTGAGATCTCCTTTTTCCTGAGACCTCACTCATGTTTAATAATACCCAGCAGAGTGGTTCTATCACTATATGTAATTATGAAAACCGAAGCTGTTACAAAAGCCACAATTAATTACGAAAAAGTGAATGTGGCACTGAAACTATTTTTGCTTAAACTCACCCAGGTAGGTTTTTCACAATTACCCTAGAACAGCACATAGCCTATGTAATTACTGGAGGACCCTCCACACAGTAAAAGTAA
This sequence comes from Calcarius lapponicus, assembly GCA_039654755.1. Classification (NCBI taxonomy): domain Eukaryota; kingdom Metazoa; phylum Chordata; class Aves; order Passeriformes; family Fringillidae; genus Calcarius; species Calcarius lapponicus. Next base: position 20,761,958 of record CM077470.1, on the reverse strand, counting down.
GCGTGATACTCTTCTATTATACTTCTAATTCTGTCAGAGTAAGATTAACACAAAGTTCATGCACCTACTAGAACATAAAGATTACCATCCCTTCACACAGACTGAACAATACAATTTACAGATTTGAAAACCTTGTGGAAAGGTTTGTGGTCAAAACCTAGTTAAAGATATTTACTCCTTTGAGTTTTAGTTTAAAACATTTCTTCTTTCAGATACATCCCACATACTGTCAGGGCTTTTCTTTCTTTTCCTTTGTTTCCAAATTATATAAGAAATTCATTTCATCTTTAAAGAATAGCTTCTACCATTGTGAAGGAGTAAATTATTATGTCAAGTTTCCTCAGTTAGCATACCTGTATAGCAATTTTTTTTTCAATAAAAATAATCTTTTGTTAAAGGTTTCATTGTATTTCCCAGGAGACTGATAACAACCACATCTCCAGCCATCTGCAGGCACCACTACAGACTGATGCATACTCTGAACATTCTTCTCAACACCTCTGTTCAGACAATGGGACCACTAATTTCTAAGTGCTTAATTATGCCAAGGGCAGGAGCCCAAAGCCTTTACCGATGCTGAACTTCAACAGTCTTAATGAAAATAAGGCCTCAGGCAAATCATTAGTAAAATTCAAAATCATGAGGAAATTATCCTTTCCATTTTTAGCACAAAGAATGGATTACTTCATAAAGGCCTATAGATAATTCATTTAAAGCTCACACGCTTCAGCTTTAGGCAGAAAAGCAGTTTAAGATATTTGAACATCAAGCATAGATCTCCTCCTGTACTCCAAGCTGTTGTGTTAGTGGTACTTTAATGCCCAGAACAGCAGAACAACTCTATAATGGAAGCAGTTCCCAACACTTTATTTTGTAAATGTCCTAGGTTGACTATATGATGCTTTTTTCCCCAACCATCTTGTTCTGTTTATGCTGAATAATAAGTTTTGCACCTTTAAGACTTGTTCCAGAGAGTGAAGGGGGGAGAGAAGAAGCTGCAGTTTGTTTTTCAGACACTGCACTCACTCCTCCACATTCCTGCTCCTAGAATGTGTCTGCAGATGGACAGACAGCGGGACAGAGCTCTCCTTTGCTTTTAGTTAGTTTAGCTAGCTGAAGCAAAGAAGTTCCCTAGACTGTAGTTTTTTCGTTTTTCCCTTTTCTTTGGACCTGTTTAAACCTGCTCTGGGCTGAACACCCAGCAGAGCACCGGCAGCTCCACCTGAGGCCACCGGGCCGGGCCTGGGCCGCGGCATTTCCAGCACCGGAGGGACTGACCAGAGACTGAGTGAGCTGAGCTACAGCCCACGGAGGGGACTTTCTGAGTTTCTCATCTCTTTTAGAGCAGCAAAGGGTTTTATTGATTAATATTGTTTAGGTTTTATTGTTTAATAAACTTTTTTTTCCACTTTTCTCCAAAGAAGTATTTTCTCCCGGACCGGTTGTGAGAAGGGGCCGATTGAATCAGCTTTCCTAGAGAAGCCCCTTTAAGAATTCTCTCCCAAATTTGCCCTGAACCAGAACAGTAAAGTACTTCAGTTAGTTTCCAAAACTACCTACTGCAAAAGAGCAAAGACTTAAATGCCATATCCAACACCTTTAGCACTGGGGGCAGGACGGAGGCTCTTACCCCTGGACTGCAGGCCGTGTCCGCAGGGCTCGCTCTGCCCCGGCGGGCCCTGGCGCACCGAGGCTGGCACCAGCACACAGGGGCTCCAGCGGTGGCTCTTCCACCTGCAGCAGAACAGACAACAAGGAAGTGCTTCAAACTGGAAAACAGGGAACAAATCTCAGCACAAACTCCAGTTACCAATTATCTGGAGTCAGAAAGCTGTAATTACTCCTGACAAAAGCACCGGGAACTGGTATTCAGATGCCGGGTTCACCTTCTAGGAAGCCACATGCTTGTCCAGCAATGTTCCTCTTTCTCATCTTGCAGGGCATGTTTCAAAGTTAAATAAGATGCACATGAAAAAGCTCCAGTGGGCTTTGTCACCAGGCTCTCCTGATGCTCTCATACAGCTGATGCTGTTTCCAGGCTGCTTTCCATGCTCACAGCCATGGGAAGAAGCTTTCCACGGCACCAGGCAGAGCAGAGCATTTTGTCTCCTGCCTGGCCCTGCCTTCAACTTCACACTCTGCTCTAAGACCATCTTCCATGGGATGTGCAGGCTGGAGATTCATATGCAAAGACATAATGCTTTTCTATTTACTAATATTGCACAACAGATGGGCCACAGAATCTTAATGAAGAGCAGTGAGTAACTGTTCTATAGTATTATTTGTCTAATCAGAACTTTTAAAGTGTGTACTATTCACTGGAGTGAGAGTACCAGGGGAAAAGACAAGAGTTTCTGCAATAACCATGCAATTATGATTCAGGCACTCTAGGGCTTGTGGTCCCAAAATAGCTTACATTGATTTTTAGATACAATGAGGGGGGAGTTCCCAGTAACAGCTTCCTTACACACATCAGACCCTGAGGTTACTATTTCTAGGAGCTGTGTCTGTTGGTGCTTGTTGTGATGATTCCAGATCTACTGAAATTTCCAGCTTGTGCTCTACATTTACACATTTTGCAAGGTACACTATTTGTTTCAAACTCTGCATTTTCCAAAATTATGGTTTTTTCTGGTGAAAATTGTGCAGGACAAGAGTCATTTCTAGAGAAGGGGACACCCACTAGAGACAGATTCCAAGCTAGCAGTTTTTACCTATACACTGGACAGATGGGAACATCTTCACATTCTCTTTCCTCATACAAGGTGTCTGGACATGGCTGTCCCCCATTGGCAGAATCCTGAAGGATAATCCTGTACCGGGACTGCTTAACTGCAGTGGCATTGCCTGTAAAGCAAAAAAAAAAAGTTGTCTTTCAGACATGGCTGTCATCCCAAGTTAATGATTTAGCTGCCTTGGTTAGAAACATGCTCTGTGTTTCATTTATACTTTGAAATTATGAGTACTCTAACATTTGTTCCTTTAAAATTACCAGTAGTTCAGCAAGACGGCAGCTGGAAGGATGATAAATCAACAGCCTAAGAAATGCATCAAAAAACATCTATTTAACAGAACACCAAATCAAGTAAGACAATAAATAAATAAGAAAATAAACACCTTAACTGGAAAAAGAATAGAAGCCAAAGAAACAAACTGCCATAAAGGAAGGCTTTGTTTCTGAGAACACATTCTGGTGGTCTCAGGCTGCTACCAGTAACCCATCTTTATGGCTCTAGAAATCAGAGATGATAACTTCCTGATGGGAAAACCATTGCAACCAACAGAGGCTAACTCCCTACTTAACCTGAGATGATGCAAGACCAATCCATCTAGAAACACAGTTCACAAAATCCATGCACAGAATGCAGCAGGAATGACAAAAACAAGATTTATCTATTTGTCTCTACAGCTAAAGCAAACACAATCCTTGGCTGTGTAAGTGGTAAGAGCAAACTGAGAGCTGGTTTAACCACTGCATATAGTAGTGTTCTTTGGGTACTGTACTCACACTTCAAAAACAGGGGCTAGAAAAGTAAAAAAGGATCTCAGGAGAACTCCTTAATGGATGTTACAGACCCTGTAAAAAACTTTAAATGATGGACTTCATCAAATATGTCTGAAAGAGGAAAGCATAGTGCGCCAATAAGCCCACTATGAGTATTATTTTTCCAGCTCAGAATAAGAGCAAAGCTGCAGCAGCAAAATTACAATGTAGTAGAATAGAAGGAAAACTTAGAAACCACATCATGAACACAAAGCACAAGCACGGATCCAAGAAAAATGTTGACTTTAAAAATACCAAGTCATACAAGCTTCCACTGGCACATGCGCCACCACTGTGAGATCACTGCAAAGGGACACTGGGCTGGCAGGAGGCTGCTCAGCTCAGCTGCTGCCCTGGTGCAGGAAAAGCACATCCAGAGAGATCCTCTCCAGCTGCTTTCACAGCCAATACCTGAGGCAGCTCTTCAGCTTCCTACAGTCTCCTTTCACAGCCTGATTTGCTGCCTGTAAAGCCTCACAGAGTCTTTTCTTAAAATCTAGCCCAAACCATCACTCCTGGAAATTAAACTTTTTCATCTTCTGTCCACTACATGAAGGAAAGAGTTTATCCCTGTCACCTAATGCATAACATTTACAAAACTGCAAGAGCCTGCATCCATTCTAAGTCTTCCCCTCTCTAAACTAAGCAAACCCAGCTTGGTAGGTCCAATTCAATTCCCTTTCATTGCTCACTTTTACACTGTGCCCAAGGACATGCAGCGTCCCCAGGGCACAGTGCAGTGACCCCTCGGGGGTCTCACATACAACATGCCTGGAATTTGACAAGTCTGGTGAGAGTTTCAGCACTTCTAACTGCTGACTTCCACTCATTTTGTAGTCCATTGCATCTCCAGAGGTGCCTGAGGCCACAAAGACTATTTAGGGAGCAGAGCACTTGACACGGAGTCAGACCAGGAAAGCTGGGACTCTTCAGCTTGGAGAGAAGGCTCACAGGACCTTATAATGTGTATCAATATACTACAACAGGCAGTAAAGGAGACACAGACTATTTTCACTGTGATATGCACTGTGAGATTTTTCAAGCAGCTGAGTACCTATTTAAGAGTGATTTAATTTAAGCCCCTGTTCCTCAGCTTGCTGATAGAAGTTTAAAGTGTCAAAAATCTACCACTTCCCTTAATTAAAACAGCTACTCTGTCAAAAAAAAGAGTAGATTAAATTTATTGGGCACAATTTGTCCTCAATAAATCCTTCCGGGCCAGTTTATCACAATCTGATTCTTGAAATGTTTATATCTTAAGTAATAACTTGTTCTTGTGGCTTTCTACATAACAAAGCTAGGGTGAGTAATCTACAGTTTTCTTGACCTTTCTTTTTGGAGGAGCAGAGGTGAGAGGGAGGGTTTTGGTTTGGTCTGCCTTGTTATTACTGAGTTTTAGTTTTTTAAGACTTAATTTCTCACCCATGAGAGAGTCACTTGATGCTCTGGCATTACTTTACTTCCTTCTTATTTCACACAACCCCACTGACACGGGAATAGCTACTCACTGGAAACACTCCTTAGTCCACCTTTCTCCTGGCTGCAGACAGGAAACAATGGCAACAACTGCATGTTCCCCATGTTGTACTTCCCCCATTTCTCAGAATGTGCATTTCATTCAGTTCCCTTTTATTTTTAATCCATTTATGCAATTTTCACTGTCTAATATCTTCTAGCTTAGTTTGCATTCTTGATTCTACTCTTTGTGAAACAATATGAGAATCCAAAAGGAAACAAGATCCTGAACAGCTCTGATAGTAAGATATAAAAGAACTTCTCTGCATGTGTGTGGTGCTCCTCTTCATGGTTTGAACCTGGAACTTGCAAATCACATACAGACCTACACATGCCTTGCTCCCCCAGTGCTACTGGCCTGCTATTAGCACAGTTTCAGAATGGGAATTACAGTTCAGGAGGGCTTCAGCCCCTTGGAAAGGCTTTCTTGGAGCTTCCAGGTCTTCTGTACTCCTGTCTGCATAGAACAAATTCCAAGAGGTGTAGATAGCAAGTCCTGCAGTTTATTGAAGTCTATTTTTTTAATGTCTTGTTGATATTGCCATTCTTCCTTTCCAAGAATCATGAACTCTATCACTTTGTGATGATTTTCATTCAAATTACCTACCACCATTTGAATCTTACCCATCTCCTTCCTATTAATCAGTACCAAATCTAAATGAGCTTCCCACAGTCATTTTCTCCACCTCAAGAAACTAAATTATCCTCAACATTTATTGCACCTTACTCAAACCCCATTTTCAAAATTGAATTTCCACACTGGCTTTTCTCTAGCATTCCTTATAAATGTTAATGAGCATAATTTTTATATTTCAGTTAAAATTGCTATAGCCTGATTTTTCCAGAGTACTAGCACTGTGGAGGACTGTCCTTTTAAAATCAAACTGATTTCCAGCATGGCTACAACTGTTTGCCCTCCTGAAAAAAAGTCAAGCCTCGGGATCTCAGGACCACCTTAACTTCTCTGTCCTTGACTTTACAACTCAGATAATGCTGTTTGAGAATTTCAGGGATGTCTTAACTCTGCTTCCACTCCTCCCTCCTGTGCCACCAGCCTCCATTCTCCTCCTTTACAGAGCCACACAACTCCTACCAAGCCACTCTTACTCCTCCCTGGATCTTGCGTCCTTCCTTCTGTCTTTCACCCCCAGGGCTCACAGAGCTGCACCCACCATTCTCAGGTGAGGGACAAAATCCCTTTTCACTCCTGGAACATGGGCTGTATCAGGTCCAGCTTCCACAGAAAATATACAGTTTCCCACTCTGATGCTGAGGAGATGGAAAGCCAGAGTCTGGCCAACTTGAGACTCTGCTCACACAAAAAAGGACGACAAATTTTCTGAGATTTTCTAGGATTTTGGTTACCAAAATCAGTGCTGTCTCCAATACCTTTGTGGAGATAAGAGCTCTTAAGTCTTCCACTTTGCCCAGTTCTGGTTTTGTGTTTTTGAGGATTGGAAGTGGCAGATCATGGATTGTATGACACAAGGTAGAGGTTGGAATTCCTTATTGCGGCACACCATGCATTTTATCTACTTTTACCCCATCTCATTTCAAATCTGATTTAAGGCATGGGAAAAATAAGACAGTTACTATCTAACATTTCATGTAAACTTGTTTAGAGAATTAAGTAACTGAAATTTCCAACCTTTCTCCTGGACAGCCAATGCCCAGAAGAGAAGAGGTACTTACAGGTACCATCTATTTTCAGAAGGAAGATGAAAAATGTTATTTATTGTTAGTTGTTTGCTTTTTTAATCTCCCTGTTTTAAATCTGTGCTGACAGACCAGGGAGTACCTCATCCATGCTGAAAGCAGTTGCCTCTCCAGGCCACCTTCACGCTCAGGAAAGCAAGTGACAGAGGAAAATCCACCTGCTGCTCATTCAAACCACTTCATATCCTGAAACCACCCTACTGCTCCTTTGATTCTTTTTTCAATCCATCCTCAAAGCCCAGGTAAAATAGATACATTACATAAGACTGCTGTAGACAGTTGCCACCTGTAAGTATCTGAAATGGCAGAGAATCAATAACTTGCAACAAGCTCCCTGCTCCTGCCTCCCCAACAGGTGCTGGGACTCAGTGGCACTTCCTTTGTGAATTATGTTGTCCACCCATCTGTTACTGCCCTAAGTTCAGGGCTGTCTGCACTCCTGAGGCAGCAGATAATCTTCTGCCAGAAGACAGACGGTTGTCTGATGACATTTAAATGTAGGGAAAATGTCAGCTTTTTTATTGTGAGATGGTAAACTTGGATGTATTTCCTCAGATAAACTACAAACAGCTCAACTGTTCTGTGTAAAGCTGATTTAGTGATTCCGTGTTTGTCTAAGTTCTGATCTTATGCTGGTACACAATTAATTTTAAATCTGCCAGGCAATACCTGTTCCTGCTTGATCTGATTAGTAATTCACCATCTGTATATTGCTTTCATTAAATACAACTTTTCTATAAAAAAACCCACAACAGCCCTAACAACTCACGTATGTATAGTGGCTTTGAAATTTCATTATCATGCCGAGGTTTTAATTGTGCAATGCAAATTAAAAAAAAAATCTTGCAATGTAGCCATATCAATAACAGATTTAGCAAAAAACAAACTCCCTCATCTAAGAAGTTTTAATTTAGAATTATATTAAAATGATAACACTGCCAAGGAGGTTAAATAATTAATTCCTTCTCATTTTAATTGTAGACTATTATTTAATAAACAAAGTAATTTACCAGGTAATTTATTCTACTCCTTCATAGGCAGCTCATTTAAAGTCTAAAAATAAATTGCTAATTAAAACAGGATTCACTGTTTTAGAAAGCAACTCATTTTCCTGTAAAATATAACAAGGACTATGCTAAAGCATCCACTGATAATCTTTGAAGGGCAAGGAAACTACCAACAATAATGAAGTATTCTGATAACTGAGCAGACTTTCATCTGAACAATTAATGAAACACAAATTCGTCAGAAAACCCAACACCAGATGATTATAAAGAAACTTTGTTGTACACTCGTTGTGCCTCAAAGTTAACCAACAACATCAAAGATGTTTGGCCCTTGAAAAACAACAAAGCACAGGAGGTACTTGCACACCCCTGTAAATACACCCAGATTGGTTGAGAAAATTACATTTGATATGTAATTGCAAGATGCAATTCCATGTGCAGCCATACAGCTCAGGGGCCTTGGAGCTGTGACTCTGAAGGCAGAAACCCAGAAGGAATTTCTTCCAGGCAAAGACAATTCACATCTCCAAAGCTGCTTACAAGGATCCCACCTGCCCAAGAACATCAACTCAAAAGTCAAGGTCCAAAGTTCTCAGGTCTGAAATTCATTCAGATGAATGCCCTAAAAATTACTAGATTGGTGAGAACTTCATCTGCCGCATGTTTCTAGGCCAATGTTCTAATTTTACCCCAAATTTTGACTTCTTTAAGGCTTACCAGGCTGACAGGCTGTGGGGCAGGGTGTCCACTCACTGAACAGTGTCACAACACAGTCCTTCCTGCAGGGCAGGAGACACGGCCGCACTGCCTCGGGCCGGATGGACTCCGGACACCTGCAGATAAAACACAGTAAAAACTGCAAACTATGGAGAAAGATTCCATTCCTGAGACTTTCACAGGGTTGTGATCACACTGCCATATCAAAGGCACCACTCCTGGTCTTATTTTTAAGAGCAAGCCTTATTTTTCTTTTCACTCATGCAACTCAGCTTAGTTTATTACATTTCAAGGATTAAAAAAAATAATAATTGTTTTAAAAAATGGGGAGCTTGGCTAGATGACTACAGGCTAAATGTAGCTCTGTCTGTGACATCAAAACCACAAAGCTCATGGCAGTAAAAAAGATATATTTATTACCAAAGAAAGTGAGTAGTTATGTTTATAAAGTAGTCCTGTTTTAGCACAACATGCAACAGCCTTCAAACTGCCTGTCTGTAAGGGCTGATGACATATTCCTCAACTTTCAACCTCCAAGGAACACAAAAATAGTTTCAAGTGCAATACAGTACAAAGAGCTCTGTGATTTTCTTCATTCATTTTTAACTCCTACATGGAAAACATGTCATACACATTCTAATAAAAGTTTCAGACACAGTTAATATATGAGGACTTGAAGAACAGAAAAGGGACAATTTTATGGGATCTGTCAGATCTTGCAGATCAAGTGAGTGAACAGGAAGGGAATTACTCTTTCTTACTCCTAATTAATTTCTACTAAAAAGATCACGTCACAATACTTGGTAATGCATGCAACCCAAAATGATCCCATTTGAAGGGGGAATGTGCCATTAATCCATACAAGAAAAAAATATGTTAAAACCATGATTCAGCTACTTAAGTGTTTACTTATCCCCTTCAGTTCCATTTCCTCTTACACCACCTCAAGAGTGGAGGGGGCAAACAACTATTTTAGGCATTACATAACTCTATAAACAATATGTTTAATTAGGTAAAGTTCAAGCTTATCAATACATTTGAGACATACACGAATACCAGATTTCTTTCCTTTTATTTAATTAACCCCATTAACCTCAAGAATGTTAATTAACTTTACTGAAATCAGCACAGTCTGCTTACACAAACAGCATTGTTTTGAGAGTTACAAGTAGGAAAGGAAACTCAGTTCTAAGTCTCTAGACTCATTAATGGTGCAAAAATAATTAGCAACGTCTTGATTTTTCGATATTAAGGAAAACATCTGTGCTACTTATTTTCCTCATTTAGTAAAGCAAAGCAAAATTTGGGATATTTCTACTGCAGAATACGTAATTTTGCTGTGTTGTTATCACATTATGGAAGTTATATAAACCAAGTGAACAATATAGATCACACATATGGTACTGCCTTATTTGAGTGTAAATACAATGCAAAATCCATTTACTTTTTCTATTTGATTAGAGCACTGCTAATAAGGAGTTGTTGAGCATTATATTCAAATGTATTTCATATTTTCTTCACACCTGTCCTTCAGGAAAAATATTTGCAGAAAACTGTAAATTAGAGTAGCAGAGGAGCTACAGCAAAAAATCCCCACCACTGAAAGCATGCTCTTTGCCTGGATTTACATGGAAAGTTAAAATGCGTTGGATAGTTAGTTTCTTTACCTGTTACAACAGTGATGGAGTAGTACCTGGAGAGTCAGTCTTGAAATGAAAATATTTCAATGCTGCAGAGCTGAAAATGCCTTTATACATCATGTATATTAAAAACAAACACTACCAAGCTTTCTTTAAATACCTTTTGGGAGCGACCTGGCCAGAGCTGCTCTTCCTGCAGAAGACTTTCCTGGTCTGAATGCCCACCCCACAGGTGGGCTCCCCGCTCCAGCTGGAGGTGGCGTTGAGGGCAGTGCCCAGCACATCCTCAGAGCAGGAGCTCCAGGGGGACACCTCCCAGAAGAAATGCACACACGGGTGCTCGTTGCAGGCACGCTGCTCCTGCAGGGCTTGCTCAGGGGGACAGCCTTTTCCACCTGCAAAGGGTCAGGAGAACACCACGTCCTCATCTCACAGCGTGTAGCAAAAGAAGATGCAGAAAAATGTTCTTAAAAAGTCCGGTTTGCACAATACCTTCTCTTCTTACCCCCACCGCCGTAAAAAAAAATAAAATAAATAAAGCTAAAATAAAGCTGTTGACCTTTATGGCTGCAATAACAACCTTCTAAAATATTGTTTCCTCATTAAACTAGCCTTGCATAAAATTGTATTCCAATGCATAATGGAAAGAAAAACAGGCAAAGTGTATTTCTGAGTTACTTTATCAATAACTCCTACACACAGCCAAGTTAATTCCATTTAAATGCCAGTATCACTCAGCAAACATGCAATCAGGTTTAAAGACAAATTAAGCATTATTTTTATTTTCATTCTCCTTGCTAATCTCCCAGGAAGGAACATCTCTCTCTCATATTTGGACTCTCTTCATGTGTTGCCTTAAGGATTTGAGCAGCAGAGGAAGCTGAACTGTAATAACAGCAGGATGCCTCAAATGAAACCCACATCTGCAAATCAAGGAAGGAGAAAACTTGAAAGACACGTTTTGAGCATGAAGCCTTCACTTCTTTGAGGGACCATCCTTCAAACTCATGTCTAAAGATTTTGCTAAACTGCTGTACTTTGCCAGCAATTGGTGACAAAGCCCCAAAGTACAGGAGTTTGAGGAGCCTCCCCAGAAGCTGTAACACTCCAGCCAGCAGCCTGAATTTATCCATAAAAGCAGATGATCCTAGCTCAAAAGCTACGGAGCAATGCAGTGAAATTTCATGGTAAGAATTGTCATTATAGGAAGAAAGAAGCAAAAATGACCAAAATCAATCTCCTCCAGGAGGGAGGACCCAGCCAACCTGGGACATAGCCAAAGTGCTGGAGGTTTTGAAAGAGCTGAAGTGCTGAGGACAGATACCACAAGGTTCAGAGCAGATTTACACCCTACCAAAATCAACAGGAGATGAAGGGATGTCTAAGGGATGCCTATTGCCCTGCAGGACTGACCCTCCTGAAAAAAGGTAAAGCCCCAAATGGCCACAATGAATAGCAGTGAGAAAAGAAAAAGAGACAAACTACCTAACCCACTGGATAATCATGTCACATTACCATTCATCTTTTCATGAAAATGGACTGTTCCACACAGTGTTCAGTCTCAGAAATGTTTAGAACGATGATGAAGTAGAAAATGTCCCAGGTAGCTTATTTCCTGAAGAATCTGACTTGGCAGGAAAAACACAAACCAGTTCTTTTTCTTGTGTGTTTGAAACACATCTTAAAAATAAAAAATTGTAACAAGCAAATGGCAAAATGCCTGATCCATTTGTAAGAAAAAAAAAAGCAAAACTAAAGAACATTTCCAACTCAAATTTTGAACTTCCCAGGGGAAAATTAGGGTGGCTTTTTTTTAATCTTGTGTTAGTTACAATATGTTAATGAGGCTCTCCTAAACAAGGCACATTTAACTTAACATATAAAAAAATGTCTTATCCAAACATGCCTGCAACAGTGAAAGCAGGAGATGCTGTTTTTGTAAAGAGCACAAGGGCCTGGCCACTTTCTGCATTTCATTGATAACTTTTGTACAAAGAAAGCAGGACACTATGCCCTTGCCTGGCCATTCCAGTAGCCATTTAAAGATTATTTATGATGTCCAGCAGTTCCTATAATTCATTTTATACCTGCTGGGAGTGCCTACTCCATGATCTCCTCTTGCACCAAGTTTTAGACATTTGCTGCATAAAGAATTATCTTTTAAAACCTGATTGAAATCAAGTCCCCCAGATTTCATCAACAGCTTCCTGGTTATCATATTCTGGGAGCAGGCAAAGAGCTTGGAGAAAATGACCCAAAATTTCCATAAGTCCTTCAACAGTAGAGCCATAGCTGACACTTCCTCCAATGACAGAGGCCAAACAAAATGGCCCCTGCAAAGGCACCAGAGCTCTGTAGAAGCCAGGTGCTCAGCTGTGAGCTGGGTGTGAAAAAAGTAGAGGAAGCAGGCAATTCAAAATTGCCTTAACATTGCAGTGAGAATGGTTTTAACTCCACTTCCACTCTCCCAAATTTCAGTCACTATCTGAACACAGATGTGTGACTCCACACAGCAAATGATAACACCATTGCTAAAGATGCACAGAAAAAGTCAGGGAGTTTGATTTTAATAGTTAATTATCTCTTTCAAGTATTCAATTCAGAGAAACTTCAAGTATTCAGAGTACACAATTTTTAGGCTAGTGCCCTTCAGGCTAAGATGATTGTGCTTCTGTACTTCCAGAATTTACTCCTTCACCATTTCACTCTCGTAATTCCATGTTTTACCTGTTATTTGGATTCATTATCTCCATGGAAAATATGAGAACAACTGTATTTTCATTTTAATTATTCTCTATCCAATAGACCTTTTTAGTATAGTTATTATCATTCAATCAACAATTATTTTCATCCTGAGTGGTCCCAATTTTCTTCACAAGTACTTATGAGGATGTTTATGGGAATACAGACCTTCCACACGAGTAAGGGTTTGCAAGATCAAGTCCTTACATTAGCCCAGAAACAGTGGGTGGCTTTAATTATAATTTACAAAATAGCATTTAACAGAACTTGTCCTGGACTAGATTTGCATCTAAAAGTGTTTTGCTGCTGCATTAACTGCACCTAGTTTTGGCACTAGCAAGTATTTTATGTCAACAAGGCTTTAGTCTGTTGGACCTCTTCACATTTTATGAATTTTTATGCACTTGATCCAAGACCTTCCAAATCCTGTGAGATAAACCAACACATAAATTAATTACCATATGTGTAACTGAATTAGAAGACTAGACTCCTAAAACAAAAAAGGTTTGTTTAAATAGCTGTATCACTGATGTTAATATGCAACAAAACAGATACATTGTACGTCCATGAAGATCATAGATGTATTTCTCAAGAGCTACTTACTTACTACAACAAGCTGGTCAACACTTTCCAGGTGTTCCATTAAAAAAAATTAACAAGCAATCCTTTTCCATTTTCTCATTTTCCACAGATCGCTGGTTTTAAATCATTACTGACATGTTCCGATATAAAGACACTTGCATGACAACTCTGTCATGCAGCAATTTTACTGGGAGAGGATGAAGCTCTCCAGAACCAAATTCACACCCAGACAGGCCCTAAACAGAAAGCAATTCAGAGGCTGAAGTAAATAGTTTTGAACTGTGACAGAATTTCTCCAAGTGACACATGAACTCCAGCCCATCAAGATCACTTAGTCTCTCGGCAGAGACAAGCATTCGGTATTGTCCCTGATTCCTGAGGAACTGGGATTAGCTCTTGGCTCAGGAAAGGAAGTCAAAGCATTGAAGGAACAGTGATTACCCAGAAATGTTCAGCACTCACCCTCAGCTGGAAGGGCCACGATGGACCTGCTCCTGCTCTGAGTGCCCTCGGCGTTTTTGCTGGAGCAGGAGTGGGAGCAGGGGGACCACGGGGACCACTCACTGAGCACACAGTCCCTGGCACAAGGGACTTCACAAGCCACCACCTCAGGATGGGGAAGCTCTGAGCAGAGGTGATGTGGAACTTCTTCACCTGGAGCAAATGAAACAAGACAGACATGGAGGGAGGCACAGCTTGGTTCAATACCCACAGCCTGCTCCAAACAGACTGACTTGATGTCACACGTCCACCTGCCCGTGGAGGAATATGCTACAGAACAGCATGGGGCGAGGCTTCAGGCTGCAAAGTGTAATACTTGAACAACTATCTTAAAAATTTATTCAGGAAAGCAAAGAAAAAAACCACATGTTTCAAGCTCAGTGTGTGACATCTTGGCTGCAGTCCACTCTCTGAAGCAGGTAAGTGAAAGGAATGAGAGAATTTCATCAATAAAAAGCTGTAATATCTCAAAAAAACTAATGATAATTGCCCCATATTTTCGAGCAATCTCTACCTACAGAACTTATTTTCCACAGTACAAATTGTGCAGGTCCCCAAAGAAGTCAGATTTCTTTTTCCCGTAGGCCAGAGAAGTTTTGGTCCTTCCCCTTCAGCCTCACCAGAAGGAGCCAATCTTATTTCTGACTCTTGCCTCTCACCCAAAAGCTAGGAGAGCTAAAATTATGAATCTATTGTGCCACCACCACCCAAGAGAGAAATATTTTCTGCTGCAGATGAACCAAGAGACCTGGACCAAAGCAGACATTCTGATGAGAATCATCTTTCCAAAAGCCCTTTCAACAAGAGGGACAGTGGGGAAAACCTGCCAACCAAAAAACCATTGCCAGAATGAGCACCAAAAGGAGGCACATGAGGGATGTCATGTGGAATACAACACAGGGAACTATTGTTTTTAGAAAGGAAAATAAAATAAACTATTTTTTTTAAATAAGAAATTTGAGTAATTACATAGAATTTACAAGGACATTATAATTCATGAAAATTCATAAAATATAACTCTTTTAGTACTGAATTACACCCAGTGTCTTACAAATGTGTTTTAAGTGATGAACAGTCATGACTGACTTTGCTACACTGTTCAATTACTTAGCACTTCTGGATCCTCAAGAAACTTCAGCTACATCTGAAATTTCTAGAAGCTCAACTGTTTATAAACAAAAGGGTCCCATCACATGTTACCTCCTCTTTTGCCCTTATAATAATTACAAACCTCTCCTTCAAGGTTTCTTTAATTCTGAACCTAGGGAAAAAAAACCATAATGACTATCCAGCCTTAATTATACGTTAAAAAAAAAAATTATACCAGCAGAAAGTGCCTCTTTCACCTCACGCTCCAGGAACTGGCTCTGTAACAAGGCAGCCCAGGAAGCAATTATAACTGGGAGGGGAGAAAACTGAGCTGCTTTTACAAGAGCCCACATCTACAAGTGAGTAAATAAGAGAGGCAGGCTGTGAGCACATAAAGCTGTCAAGAGCACAGCGCTATTATCTGCAGTTGCATCCCTAAATGAAGACAGGCTCATCACCCTCGAGGCACAGATAAAACTTTTCAAGCGTATTATGAGAAGGAACAGCAGATCCAGCAGGCAATCAGACGGCAAGATACGGTTAAAAATACTTTAGTTTTATACTCCTTTTCCTTTGTGCTCACCTGGAAAGGCTCAGTGTGCCCAGTCTTTGCACCACCCCCCTACACAGAGCCCCCATCCATCGGTGCTGCAATTGGCATCCCAAGGAAAACCGAGCTGAATCCGCTTTGAGGAGCCTCTGTATCACCACTGCTGCTTTGGATGCTCACCTAATGCTGAAAACCTCCTTCAGGAAAAAACTGGTGTGAAAACATCAAGTAAACCTGTTAGGTTTATTCCAGCTGTCCTCCCAAGCCACCTAAGCATCAAAATCCCTGCTAAGCTTTGACAGCTTGTCTGTAGGGCAGCAGGTGACGCAGGGCAGCCGGTGCAGGCTGCTTTAGGAGTCAGTGCTACAGCAGCATCCAGAGATTACATGCTTTGGTGGAGGAGGGTGAAATACCTGTCCTCCTCCCCCATCACTGACAGGACAGCCAGGGATAGGCTTCAGAACCAGATGGGATGAGCTGGGACCATGGCCCCGAAAGCATGAGCCCCACCCCTCCATCCACAGCTCAGGGTATCTGCTACATCAGGACTTTATGGCTGGAAAGTGCCATGATGTTCACCAAATTCTGAATTTAGCCATTTTTTTCCACCAGTCAGACTGTGCTACAGATCTAAGGATCAGAGAAGAACTACTCATTGAAAGCCAAGAGAGCCTCTCCACTGATTTAATCAGACTTCAAAAAACTCAAACCACTTCTCTCAAAGGATGATTTAAAACACCTGGGGCCCCTTTGAGGTGGCTTTTTCCACCCATAAGCTCACATGTCACATATTGTGGGGTGACCACCCTGTGGGGAAGGGGGGCAAATACACTTTCAACTTCTTCCTTCCACAATTTCTTTTCAGACTGGATTTACAGCAGGTGACAGCAACACTGCAAACAGAGGCTGCAATTCACAGTTCCTGGGCAAGGAAAGGCAGCTTTGTGCTTTGTTAGAAGGAGTTTACCACCGGGTGCATGAAGGCACAATTCAACACTCACTTTGATTTACTTTATAGCTCCATTTGCCGTGTTCAGGTTTAATCACTGCCTTCTATTACTGCAGAAGGGGAATTTCTTCTGTACCAGCTGCCTGGCAGAGAATTCTCAGAAAACTACTGTATACTACAAAGGGAGGTAATAATCTTTAATTTTCCATGAAAAAATACTAGAACAGGACATAGCTGAAGTGTGCTTTATGCATTGTCGCAGATTTAAAGGGAATATTAAATTCTCAAGAGCTTCCAAACTGTCCACTCAGTACCTTGAAGGTGTAATTCTTATCTCACATATGGCTGAATAATCTTTCTAGATCTTTCCATGATCTTTACATGCACAAGTGTGTTCTATGAGGCCAGATGAGGGATCCACCCAGATGGACTGAGGGAGCTGGCAGAAGAGCTCACCATGCCACTCTCCATCTCTCACCAGAAGTCCTGGCTATCCAGTAAAGTCCCAGAGGTGATTGGTGACTGAGGGATGGAAATGTGACACCCAGCTACAAGAAGGGCTGGAAGGAGGATCCAGGGAACTTCAGCTTGACCTCAGTACCAAGGAAGGTGATGGAGTAGATCATCTTGACTGGTATCACACAGCATCTACAACACAACCAGGGGATCATTCCCAGCCACCCTGCATTTAGGAAAAGCAGATCCTGCTTAATCAACCTGATCTCCTTCTGTGACAAGGTGACCCACTTAGTGGATGAGGGAACAGCTGTGGATCTATCTATCTGGACTTTATCAAAGCCTTTGACAGCATTTCCCACACACTTCTCCTGGAGAAACTGGCTGCTCATGGCTTGGACTGTTGCAGTTTGCTGTGTAAAAGCCTATCTGACACCCAGTCCCAGGGAGTGGTGGTGACTGGAGTTACATCCAGCTGGGGCTGTCACCAGTGAGGCATCCCAGGGCCCAGCACTGGCCCAGCCCTGTTTGACATCTTTACTGATGATCTGGACAAGGGATCGAGGGCACTCTCAGCAAGTTCATGGACAAGATCAAAGCGGGCAGGAGTGTGGATCTGCTGGAGGGCAGGAAGGCTCTGCAGGGGGATCTGGACAGGCTGGATCAAAGGGCTGAGGCAGCTGTGAGAGGTTTGACAAGGCCAAGACTGGGTCCTGCACTTGGATCACAAAAGCCAGGCTGGAGGGTGCCCAGTGGAAAAGCATCTGTGGGTGCTGGCCAGCACCAGCTGAGAGCAAGAGCAGAACCAGACACCATCACCTGAGAGCACAAAGCACAACCCACAGGATCCAGCTTCTGATCTGCCTGAGGTATAAGAACTGAAACAGCATCCTCAGAGCCAGCTGATCCCTCTCACATGCTCTTTATTTCATGCCTTAAGCACTGATTGCTCTCAGCCTCACTGAATGCTTGCTTTCCTAAAAGAAGCTGTAGTTAAGAAAAATGTAACAGTTTTCTATTCAAAATGCTTTATTGCAAGCATCCTGACCAACTCTAATGGCTTTTTTTTTAAACTGATTGCCTTGCACTTGAATAGTTTAGCGATTATAAAGCTAAATACTCAAGATATACCCAACAGATAGCATTTTACAGGAAAGATTTAATCCATTTTCTTTCATGTTGGGGCATGATAATTACAAAAGAGAAGACAAGCATGGCATTTTTGTAAATATATTTGGTAACAAAGTTGCTCACAAATGCTAACAAAGACCTAATGTACTGGTCTCTCACTTGAATTCTTTAACAAGGTAACAGAGAAGCACCATCCTGAGAGGAATCTTTCATTCACCTAAAACCAAACTAAATTCTTCCCAACAAGACAAACAAAATAAGGAATGACCTAAAACCCTCCTTGAACTGAAGAGCTTGGCTTTTTTCCAGAAACTTAATTTTTTTTTCATTGTCTTTTGCATTCCAGAAGGAGAAGCCACTCCCACAGTCCTGAGTAATGCACTCCATGGTGAAGCACTGAAGCAACAGGAATGTTTTGTTTGGAATCAGTCCAATAATAAACTGCACCTGTCTGTTTTACACCCTGCCTTGTAGCTCTGGTGCATTGTCTCATTCTTCCCAGTGACCTGTTATGCCCATCTCCCGTGACACAGTTTTTAATTACTCCTGCAAAAGACATCCCTCCTGGCTCAGGAAAAAGGGAATGTCCACTGGACAGGAGACAACTAAGGCAGCAAAAATAAAAATCCCATCAGGCAGCAGGAACCAAAAGATCAACTCAATAACAAACCAAGTGTTCTCCTTTTGACATTCAATAATATGATACCATGCTCATTTTTTAGAAAGAAAAATTGCAAAGTCACTTTGAAGTTTTCATGTTTGAACATGTTTGGAGCCTCAAGTGACCTCCATGATGGGAAAAGGTCCAAGACAAAGAAAATGCATTTCAGACCGTTCTGCACCGCTACCTAGAAGTTCAGAAAAATTATTTTTTGCACAAGTGACTGCTGCAAAAATGCTGCATATTTAATGACAATTACCAGTTTGCCATCAATATTTCTCCTTGTAGCATTTCAAATTATTCAGTGGAAATAATGAAGCTGTCATCTAAAATACTATACGTATCGTAAAATTTTACATCCCACTTAAATCTCAGAAAAGAATGACAATAAACTTTGATTAAATACTTGCCTGTAACAGAGTGAGATGTCAACATACAGCAGTAAATTCAGAGGGATTCCTATTGACTGCATGCCAGTTTGCTGAGAGCAACTGCATGCAGAGAAACTGTGTGCTGGCAGGATCCTGGCCTGGGCACCTCATCAATTAAGGAAAATGTTACATTTAAACGCAATAACAACCAAATTACAATAGAAGAAATTTCTTACAACCCTCCTGAACATCTTCATCTCATGACAACATCACAGATTTATTTTTTTTCCCACATTGCACAGCCAGCTTTAGAGAAGAAAGCATCCAGGACTTGCCATGCTCAGTCATCTCCACAGATGAATGTCACACTCCACTGAAATCCTGGCTCCTGGCTGACTTTGCTTAATGCCAGTCAACAGGTAAGAACAGCAGAAAAGAGAGGTGTCAGTTTGTCAGGGAAAGCAGTGGTGTATGGAATAAATTTAATTGCACTGGTCCATCACTATTACCAGAGCCCCACGGAGGGGAAGAGGATGCAAAAGAGACGAAGAGGAAGGGAGGTGAAGCTGCAAGCCACTCACTGCAGACAAGAGGAAACAGACCCAAATAAACCTGGACATTCTTTAGGGGGGGAAAAACAAAAGAGATGAGACAATCCTTAAGGTTTTGAGTCAAAAGACTTGGTCAAATTCCACTACAAAAACATTTTCAACCATATAATGCGCAATGAAGAAAAAGGGAGTAACAATGCAGGAGTATAAGGAAAAAGTAAAAGCAAAAAGTACAAAAAAGGAACAGAGGCAAGGATAATGAATATGGAAAGCAATGTATGTCTGGAAAAATGTTACAAAATCTCCACAAAACAAGAAGTCTCACCCAAATCCCTGCATAATTAGCCACAATCTTGTCCCTTACCTATGTCCAAGTGATCATTACAGAGGTTATGAGAAAAAGATGATGACAAGTATAGAAAAAAAAAGCAGTATCTGTTTTCCTTCCCTATACATCCTCTACTGCAAATTGAACCGTTTATCCACAATTCTTTTCTCTCTTTATGCAAATGCACCTAAGAAAACTCATTTGTGAGTCCAAGGAAGCCCCATAGAAGCTGAGCACGGGAGAGGCACGTCAGTGAGCAGCTGCCAGGCCTGCAGAGAAGGTCCCAGAACACCTCAGGGCAGCACATCTCCAAACCCAAGGTTAAAACAAGCAGCACACCTGCAGGAGGTTACCCACAGAGACATCAGCTCTGCTCTGTCTCCTACCCCACACAAGAAAGACAAGTTGTTCCTTAACAAAGGAATTTGCTGCACCTTCACCTGCTGAGCTTGGGCATAGAAGCAGAATTAGTTGTACCTCGTGGTTGTTTGCACAATCCCTCCTGAATGGAAGAGAAATTGCTCAAGTGGCAGCTGAGAGTAAACAAGGGTTGACTGTATCCCCAGAGAAAAGCAGGGAAATTCAGGCTGCTGTTCCTAATAATTAACACAGCACAGCAATCTGAAAATTTAAACTATAAGAACGTAACATAATCCATATTAGTGTTCTGCAGGGTTTTTTTTTCCTCTATTTCTTTTCAATTCTTTCCTTATTTTCCCTCCATTATCCCTCTTCCTTGTAAATGAGAGAATCTACACAGGTGGGTTGATCAAGACTGATTGCAATTAAGATTTATTGTTGAAATTGCTGCTGTGGTGTAATTGAAACAGGTGTCCCTCTATTTCTTTCTCTCTACTGCTTTGTTCCAAATGCTAAACAACACAAAATATTGTAGAAACTAATCACTCAAATAATTTGAATGTATTAAAATATTATAAAATATACATATATTTTCAAAACTTTAAGGAAAAAAATATAAGTGGACTTGTTCACTCCAATAGGGTACAGAATCCATTTCATCTTACATCTTTGCACCGGGGAGAATAATTTTAGTGAAAGAATTCAGGCATTTTAGCTCAAAAAAAGAGGTGGCATCTTATACCCAATGCATCACACCTGTGAATTTCCAAACATTTTATTTTTGACACCTTGAGGTGCCATCTTCAATGTCAAAACTTGAAAAAAAAATTGTAAGGGGCTTATTACAAAGGTAAAACTAATTGTGCTCTCACACAGCCATTGACCCCAAAAAGAAAACTTTTGTGTTCAGACCTGGAAAAATGCAAATCTTTTGTACCTTCTGGTTTGAGTATTACAATTTTTCTTCAGATTATGCTACTCTTAATTATGACATGCCTTGCTCATTTCCTTGTAAGCATGAGAAACCTATCACTGATTGTTATCCAAGTGATATTCCCAAAGTAAATTGGCAATTTGCAATATATTGGCAATAGTAGACCCTTTTTCTCTTGTAGCCCCAGAAACCACCCCAAAAGTGAGTTGGTGTTAACACAGGACACTGAAAATTCAAAAACAATAGTGCAGCAGATGAGGTTGATCTAAGTTGGCAAAAGTCTTGTTTTCAGATACAGTGAATGCTAATGATAATAAATAATTGGAAATACCATCTGGACTCTTTAAAAAAACCTCTTTCTCCAAGTCTGCAATTGAATCTCTACAAAAAAGAGGATCAATGCAAAAGAAAATGAAAACAGTAAATTAAAATTAGATTTATGCCAACTACTTAAAACTAAGAGCTCGTTTAGAAGCAGTTAACACAAAAATGTGTTCTAGTTCAGCTGCAGAGTCTGGCCTAAGCTCATAAAGCAACTTAGAGTTCCCACTATCCATCAGGAAACGTTCAGAATCTGCAGGACCAAATACCAGGCTATTTTTTATTTTTATTATTACTACTATCTTTTTCAATTTTGTCTCTAATTGATCCACAAATCTCAGAACTGAGCTTTTAAAAACTGCAATAAAGAAAATACACCCAGTACCACAGATGATCATCACTCAAGGGTCTAGATGAGTCTCTGAGATCTGTTCTTGACCAAAACAACACAAACAGCAAGCCATGACCTCTGGTTCTTGAGGAGAACTTCCCACTGTACATCCAGGTTTAGCCAAGTAGCAGCTGTGCATGTAAAGTGCATTAGACATTTTTCAGCTGGGTTAAGTTACTTCTGGCTAATGGACCCTGACCTCTGCTTGAACCATTTTTACATAATAAAGCTGTGAATTTTAGGCAGAGTGTTTAATTCCCACTGTGTTTTGCATACTTCATTTAGTACTTAAAATGGGGATAAATCAAATATAGGAAACACAATATTAACAATATTTTCTGTGCGCTTCCACTTTGCCTATGAGGTGGAACTTTAATTACATCATTAATAACAATGCCTGCATTTTCAGACAGTAGTGCATCATTCCTCTAGTGCCATTTAAACTGCATTTGGTCTCTAAACTGCTCCACCCTCTGGAACTCGTTCACTGATTATATTGGAACAGCAGCCTCATCCTGCTTACATCTCAGCTACCATGGCATCAACAGTAGAATTTAAAGGCAGGAACCACTTATCATGACCTAAAATTGTTTATATAGAAAAGTTTCCTGATATTTTCTCTCTCTAGAAAGTTTCTATAGATTTAAAGGCGACAGTTGCTTTCAGGAAGAAAACGAAACAAAGCAACAAAAAAACCAACAACAAAAAAAAATCCATCAATGTTTTTCCCAATTATTCAGCATTCAAACTGTTTAAAACACATTAAAAAACAGGGGGTGTGCACCAATAGCTGCTCAGTTTTCCCAAACTGAGTGACAGAGCTAAAACCTGAAGACTGTATGGAAAAATGTCAAAAAAAAGGTCATTGCCAATGCTTTTGTAGTGCCCTCATGGTGCAGCCTGAGCTCACAGGAGGAGAAGGGAGGGCAATGACAGAGGACAACAAAAAGGAATGTAAGGGAATAAAACCCAGGAGAAGGAACTGCCTTTGTTGTCAAAATTTCACCAACCTGGGGCTGTCTCAGAGAGGCTGAAGGACCATGTGCTGAGGTGGGAGCTCAGACAGTTGATGTTTGCTGGGTTCCATGCCAGCAGCTGCCCTCCCGCACTGACCTGGTGGCCTTATTTGCTCCAAAGTAGAAAGAAAAAAAAAAAAAGGAACCCTAAAGGGTCCAGATTGATACCAACCAATCATCCTCAAACAGATTTTCCAGCTCCTGTTGGAGAGCTGCTATTTTAACTTTGCTACCAGATTAAAGGAAAATACAGAATCAGTAAATGGAATCAGATGAGCACACCTCACCCCATTTTTAATCACCCTGAAGTGTCAAAGCTGTCAGGAGACATTTGGACGTGCTTTTCACATATAAGAATAGAAACACAAAAAGCGAAGAATATCCGGCTAAAATTTGGTTTTCTATCACTAAATTTCTTTGTGTGAAAAAAGCAATAACCTCTCTGCAACTTAGAAAATATTTTTGTTCTGATTATTCAGCTATTAAAATAGGAAAGTGTCGTTTCACAACAATTGCTTTCGGCAGGAGATATTTTACACTTACATTTGCAAGGAATAGGAATATAAGGAAGAACAATATTAAAACCTTCAGCGTTAATCTGTATTTTCAAAGCTAAGCACATTTTGACAAACTTTCTAATAGACACTGTTCAAAATTCATAACATATATGAACATGATTACATTATTCTAATTTATTTTCTCTCCCCTCATGCACAGCAATAAAATTTTACCTTTGAACTTATATTTATTACAACTTTCACTCTATGAAGGGCATGCAGGCACAGAAATATAATAAAGCTCTGCTAATTCCATACATTATTGAAATCCTAACGGTGCAAATGGTATCTTACTGTCTTCATGCATACTTAAAATTTCAATCCAAAACCTATTCCCTTAAAAGGGATGGTTAAGCAACAGTATGTGTTTTTCATACATTTGTAAATTGCTGTAGCAGAATTATATCTTATATATTCAGAAAAAATTATGTAATATAAGTGTTTGTTTAGGTGTTGTAAGCAAAAACTTGATAGATGCTAAATAATTGAGAGCTCCATCCATCAGACTCCTAAGCACTATAAAAATGCAGAGAGGGGAAATGCTAGAGAATAACCTTTGCACACTCATAGGCTGCTGTAAATTGTGGCTAATTCCAGCAGTGAAAATCCCACTGACTTCCCCAAACTGTGAAGTGTACAGCTATGCAGGATCACTCTGAATTTGACAAAGCACAAAAGGAATTTAGACCAGGAGGATCAGGGGTCACCCATAAAGCACTGACACCTGGCCAAGGAAAACATCAGGACTAACACACAAGAGAAATTTGGGGCATCTCTTAACTTGGTGGATAGAGCAGCAACTGATCCAGCCATCCAGGTGAGGGAGGAGCTCCTGCAGTCAAGCAGATGACAAAGTGTAAGAGTTGAGTCAAACTGCAAGTGCAATATTGGCAGAGCTCCTCTCTCCTCGCAAAGGTCACTGCACACATTAGCTCCAGCTCCATTGATTAGCAGCTGAGATAGCAGCACTGCACACTCCTCTGAGCCATCAGCAAAAGAGACAAGGGGGTGACTTTCTGCATACCTTGTCCTCATCACATTCCTGGTAATTGTTCAGTCACAGATAAGGCACAAATAGGGAAAAAGCAGCAGAACAAAGTCCTCTGAAAACATTAACAGAAACAACAACCTT